>JAJTUV010004440.1:0-20538 GCA_021653895.1 Mastomys natalensis
GATGGTAGGAGGCCCTGAACTCAGACAAAAAGAGTGGAGTTTGAACAAGCAAAGAGCAGAGAGCCCTTGCACAGTCCCTGTTCCCAGGCTCCTCCTCTTTTTCCTTCTGATTAGTACCCTGGCCAAAACTAAAAAGTTCAAGATCATAGGACTCATTTTCATGAGCTCAGACTTCTATGGGCTGTCGCTCCATCATTGGAATACACACAATTTTGGCCCAGGCCCACACTGGAAAGTAAAAGAAAACAAAGTGCCTGCTCACGCCACTTCCTGGTTCCGTGGGGGCATGAGCTTCGACAGGGAGGGGCCACTTTGTTGGCACATTTCTCACAGGGTGCCATGGCCTGTGAGCTGAGAGAGGCAAGGCAGTTGTGAAGTGGGCTCTTTGCATGCCTTTTACTGGAAGGCTCTGAGAACAGAATCCACCATGCAGCTGAAGGGACTGTGGCCTCTGTAAGAAAAGAAAAATGCCTCTTCACATCTTTGTCTTTGTCCCTTTAATTGGAATTGAAAACTCCACCTCAGTGGTTCTTGTGCCCAGTATATGCTAATCTACTTATAAATGCTTCCTTCCCTGAAGCAGCAATTATCCCTGACATCTGGAATATTAATTCTAAGTAGATTCAACTGTTTGAGATGTAAACCGGTTATTGGAGTCATCTGTTAAGGAACTGACTTCAAGTACTGAGAGTCAACTGAAGCAGTATGATCCATGGTTAATTGAGCAAATACTATCTTCTAGGTGTCAAGAAACACACTAGTTTATTACCCAGACTTGCCTCAAACTCACTCTGGATGACTTTGAATTCCTGTTCCTCGTGCCTCTACATCCTGAGTGGTGGCATTTCAGGCATGTCATACCTTGCCTATTTTATGTCACACTAGAGATTGAACCTAGGGCTTGGTACAGTCTAGGCAAGTGCTCTGCCAAGTGAGTTATTTTTATTGGCTAAAAAAAAAATCCCACAAAATATCTCATTTTCACTGATAATTTATTAGTAAATAATAAATTATAAGTAAATAATAGCAAATCGCTTCCCTCTTACAGCCTGTCTGTTCTTTTTCAGTAAGCACCTAAAATAATCTGCCTGCTGCACTGTTAGGAAAGTAGCAAACTCTAGATGTTTATTAATTATGTAGAAATATAGGAAGAAATATATACATTTCCCTTTATAAGAGATGGAATGCCAAATTGCTTGAGGTTTTTGCTAGTGGCAAACACGAAAACATTTATTCTTTTCTTCTCAACTTTCTGTTTCAAATAAGAACATGACACAGTGCTCGCCATTGTAAAGTTTGGTCCCAAGAACAATCTTCCCACAACTCCTACCGCTACTTATCACCACTTGGCCACTTTACAGAGAAGAGTTAAGAACAGAATGATCGCCACGAGGAGCCCCACATGACACTTTTAAGACAATCCCTTTTGTTTGCATTTCATTTTATCTGTCTCACCCTTTCTTTTCTAATTTTTCTGTCCAGTGGGCAAGTCAAGCCCATACACAGAGGACTCAGTTCCCAGGGCAAGTTGTTTCCTCTGTTACAGCCCGTCTGCTCTTGTTCAGTCAGCAGCTAAAATAATCTGCCTGCTACGCTGGGACGAAAGTAGAAAACTCTAGATGTTTACAGATTCCACTTTTCTATCTTCTCTGGCCGCATAACTTCTGTAAGGGCTAATCTTTCCTTAGGCAAACAGGCAACCAGGGTCAAGGCTATAGCATTCCTTTGTCAGAGGAAGAAGACATGGAGGCAGGGACAGCTAAGGGAAGGGACATGGAATCCGATGACCCACCACCGAAATGGTGTCAGTGTAACTGCAGCTGCCAAGCAGAAGAGGTCAGGAATGCACCCTGCAAGATCTGTTCTGTGTTTCAACAATGCAGTGAACTCCCTCCAAGTGAACATGGAGAGAGGGGGGATGTGTTACCAGAGAGGTGACATCTAATGCACGCTCAAACAGGTCCAGGGCCCCATTCAAAGGGCAGAAAGGCAGTCTTCCAAGTAGAGCATTAACTGGGGAACCACATGGGTCACCTGCTCCTGCCTACCCCCCTCCTTCCTCCCAAGTAAAAGGGAAGTAGACGAAGAAATGGGGAAGTCCAAGCTGCTCCAGCAGTGGCAGTTTAGGGTCCCTAATAACACTTGACTCATTACCAGAGAGGCACAGCCTCTGTCATAAAAATGCTTAGCAAAGGCTTTCTGGAAACATCCCTCCAGGGCACAGAAAAGGAGAAGGAATGTTTTATAGTTCTCTGTGTCTCAGAAATAATCTCAACGATGCCTTTTTATGTCCTACGTAGCTTCGTCCTATCACCTGACACTTGCAGGCACAAGCTTGATACCTGTAATTACTTTTGAGTAGCAAGTGGGTCCCTGGTACTCACCGACTCAGGTGCCATTTTGAAACCGGCACCTCTCTACCTGAATCGTCTATATGGGTTGCAGAAAACCTTCCCTTCAAAACCTAGTTCGCGCTTCAGTTTCAATCCTGAGATAGTACAGCTAATGGACTTCTGATCTTCGGGGATCCTTGGTTCTCATTAGCAATCACTTTTAAATGATGAAAATAAGAAAAGGAAAATTAACTTCCTTATTGTCGGTCTGTAGCAGAAGTTGAATTTGACTTAATTTTTAAAGGTAGGCTGTGTTCTCTATAAAACTCCCAATCACCTTACCCCTAGCAAACGTTAGCTACTTGACTCGATTGCTCACGGAAATTATAGCAAACAATATAGATGCTACAATGCTAAAACTTTTCTTTTAAAAATCCACTCAAGGATCCTTTATCGCCCTCTCAAATCAAAAGGGGAGACAAGCGAGGGAGACAAAGAGGGCCGGGTGGGGCAAATGTGGTCCACTGGTCTGAAAGCTGAGTCATAGGACTCAGACCCCAGCAGCCCTTGTATGAGGGACACCGCACCCTATCTTGGGGCGTTGGCTGCAGACAAAGCCGGTTTCTAAGTAAAGAAATGCTTGTCCCCTTCGGTGTCACTCAGGTTCTTAGTTATCACGCATTAAACCTTAAGAACAGGTTTGGGCGGCTGTTGCAAAAGTTCGTGATAATAAAATAGACGTCAAATGGGGAGGGGGAAGCATTTTGAAGGCGTTTGTTCCTTTTCTAGTTCCGCCATCTATGTGGTTCAAGGGCCCCGGTAGATGGGGATGTGGGGGTTGGGAGGGGGTCCGATAGGCCTCCGAACGCCCTTCCGGAGACGCGGCGCGAAGGAGTTAAGCGGGACTGCGAGTGACATCACCTCATTTGCATAGGAGCGCACATATAGCGGCGCTCGCCGCGCCCCTCCCGACAATCGGCAGCAGCCTCTGAGCAGATCGGACTCTCCTTGTTCGCACAGCTCGCTCGGGTAAGCCCCAGGGCCCCTTCCTTCTGATCTTCCCTGCCTGTCCCGCCATGGCGCTTGCCCCTCATCTTCCTCATCCTTAAAGCTAAGTCCAAGGGGTACTTCCAGGCAAGGTTGCTCCAGGGAACTGGGGGATGCTAAACTCTTCCAGATGCTGAGTAACGGGAAGGGGAACTTGATTAAGAAAAAGAAAACCCCACAAAATCGGGCATTTTGCTGCGCAGCTTAGAGGTGAATTGTTTTTTCTCCTCGACCCTCTCTCCGAAGTATTTTCCCTTGCCTAGCTGGCTGTAATTATTCAGAAATAGAAAGATCCTTTGTTCAAACGCTCCGTATTCCCTTAAACGCCTGATGGCTTCGAGGGCTGTTATCTGTGGCAGGTTTAACCTTCCTGGCCTTTAGCGTGAAAATTGGGAAGCCCTTGCAGATGAATGTATGCAAAGGCAGTCAAATGGCCCCTGCACGCAGATCAAGATGCATTTGCGAGAAGTGGGTAGGCAGCTTTGTGTGCGGAGAGGCTGCATTGTTGAGCTAGAGAGAGGAGAGGAAGCGAGTAGGGCGGTGGTCGGCAGCTGGCGGCGTCAGCTCCCCCGCCTTTGTGCGGAGGAGAAAGCTGGACCGCCTGGCATCTTTTGGAGAGCAAGCCCTTGTAGAAAATATAGATGCCTTTTGCGACCTTGTCTCTATTTTAAGAGATTTTACTAGACTTTTCCCCTTTAAACTGGAAGTGGCTTCGTTCTTTCCCGATTTTAATTTTTCGAAACGGCAGTGTTAATATTCCACAATGATGAATTTTATTATACGGAAATACTCACCTTTGACTATTTTTCCACCTTCGATCTTTGATTCTTCACTTTGAGAATATTGGGGGGGGGATTTTTTTCTATAGAAAGAGGAAGATCTTTAGCAAGGAATAGACAAGGAAAGTACCGGGAAGCAGTAGGATTTCAGCTTTGGGTTTCGGGGCGGCGGGGTGGTGGTGGGTGCTTTCGGAACTGGAGAGGCGAGGGTGGGTGGCTCTTTCTTAGCTTTGGTCTTGGCTTTTGTACCTGCAGCTCCTTCCAGCAACCATGTCTGACAAACCCGATATGGCTGAGATCGAGAAATTCGATAAGTCGAAATTGAAGAAGACAGAAACGCAAGAGAAAAATCCTCTGCCTTCAAAAGAAAGTAAGCTGTTCGCCCCCACCCATTTTCAGAACAGGCTGGCGGGAGCGGAGCAGAGCGGGAGCTGCAGCCAGGAGGAGGAAGGGAGGGGCAGCGGGGAGGATGGGGGGTGGTGCGGGGGAGGAGTCGACAGTTTGATGATGATGAATATGGCCTGCAAAGGTTAATTAAAAACTGTTTTGCAGCAGCAAGCGCCGGGCTTTAGTAATTTAATAATGGAATATTTCATATTCCATATTATGCAAATACATTTATTGGGTAACTGTATTTCTGTTTAGTATGTCCTGCTCAGCGTGGCTGCTACGTATCTTTCTAGAATTTTTATAATACAAAAAGAGATTTTTAAATGAAAATCGCGTCATTTTATAGAGTGCTCTAAGTCTCCATTTTTTTTTTTTCTTCACAGCAATTGAACAAGAGAAGCAAGCTGGCGAATCGTAATGAGGCGAGCGCCGCCAATATGCACTGTACATTCCACAAGCATTGCCTTCTTATTTTACTTCTTTTAGCTGTTTAACTTTGTAAGATGCAAAGAGGTTGGATCAAGTTTAAATGACTGTGCTGCCCCTTTCACATCAAAGAATCAGAACTACTGACCAGGAAGGCCTCCCTGCCTCTCCCGCCCATCTGCTGGTCTGGCTGGCAGAGAGGGAAAAGAACTTGCATGTTGATGAAGGAAAAAGCTGGGTGGGAGATGGTGAAATAGAGAGTAAAATTCAAGATGGTCTAAGATGTCCTGCAGGATGTAAAATGCAGTTTAATCAGAGTGCCATTTTTTTTTGTTCAAACAATTTTAATTATTGGAATGCACAATTTTTTTAATATGCAAATAAAGTTTTAAAACCTGGATGGTGTGTCTGTTTGGTGTCTGGAAGGAGTAGTTAAATGGGCGATAAAACCTTTGCAAACCTGTCTGCTCTTGGTCACTGGGACATAGCAGTGACAAACATAAACTGCCTTGGCATCACAGCTCTGGGTTAGTCCAAGTATGTGAAATCCCTCGTCTATAGCAAATGATCGGGAGGTCATCTTACGCTGATTGTTGAGTTCCTAATGGGTTACATAAAAGATTTAATGAAAATATTTGAAGTTGGTACAGCCACCACTGTTGGAAGAAGGAGGCTGAGGAATGAAGAGGTGGGGGGCAGGGCCAGGGGTATGGCCAGCCTGAGGAACTTACATGTAGTTAGAACCTGTTATGAGTAAGCCAACAATGAATTTATTGCATATCACTCAAAACAGAAGGTGGTGGTTGGGCCCATTAGCATTAGGTATCAAAATGAACTTGGCTAACGAACTATCTGGTACTGAACACGTAGAATTTAGGGCAATCCTGAAAGATAAAAATAAAGATCACATTTTAGTGTTTACTTTGGAAAGGAATTTAGAATTTGTCTTCGTCTAGTGGCCAGTTTGCAAATCAAGCTCAATATTTAAATCAGCTTTATAAAAGTAAACGCATTTACTATTAAATGATAATTTGAACTTGGTGAAATCCTAATAAGTAATGCTTGGGTTTAGAGGACAAATGCAGGACAGGTGAAATCTGGGCCAGATAACCATCGGCTGACCCAAAGGGCTTGAGTCCTCCCTAATCTTCAGGCATCTGAGCTGCATATTTAATTGATGGGTACAAGCAAAGCCCTTGTTCTGTCCAGGCCACAACATGTAGAAAGAGAGGAAAAAATGAGCTATCAATTTTTAACAGTAAAATGAAGGTACTCGAAGCTCCTTGACAGATGGCTCTGTTCTTTATGAAGGTTGCAGATCTATTAAGCCAAATACAGCAATATCTAAGACCACTAGCTCACCCACTAGCTCACCTAGGCTGAAACATACAAAGCAAATGTCCACAGGAGGAATTTTTTTTTTTTTTTTTCTAAAAACTAGCTTGTGAAAATACCGGTTTGTAAGGCTGGGTTGTGCATTACTTAACCAGTTGATTTCCTTTGCTCAATACTTCTTTTGAGAAATGCATATGAAACCACGGACCTGTGGTTTAGACAATCGAAGAGACCATCAGTGAACAGGCCTTTATCTGCCTGTCAGGGGTAGGATGTGTGGATGTGTTGGCCACAGCTCATTCATCCTGTGGAGAGGAGACCGAGCAGCCAGCACAAAGGTTCTGGGGATAGCAGTCCTCTAGTCTTGATATTTCTTTGGTGACCTACAAGGCAGTTTAATGAAAATGTCCAAACCACAAAGAGAAAACAGACAAGTGCAAATTTTTGTTGTGTGCGTTTTCTAAACGATGCAAGATGAAAAAAACATTTAGAAAATATTTCACAAAATTCCAGGGTTCCTCATTTTAAAAAAGGACAGGGAAAGGAGTGATTCAGAAAGGTCCAGATGACCTTTCTGTCCCAGTAAGACCAGGGCAAATGTAGTGGGGACAAAAAGACAGTTAGAAATCTAGGCTTGGGGATATAGCTATATTGGTAGGGTGCTTGCCTAACATGCATGAAGCCTGAGGTTTGATTCCCAGCACTGCATAAAACGTGGCATGGTGGTGGAGGCAGGAGGATCTTTCAAGGCCATCCTCAGCTGCATAGGAGGTTTGAGACCACACTAAGGTACAAAGGACCCTTTCTCAAAATAACAAAAAAATGAAAGAAACTTAGAAATGAATGCCAGCTCCTTAGTGTGAGAAATGGGTGCAAAGTCAGAAACAACTGCCCACATCATGAGATATGAAAATGCTGCTTGAATAGAAGAGAGACCTTTGCTGCTGTTTTGTTGTGTTTGTGATGGTGGTGGGTATTTTTTACTATTGTCACTTTTAAACTCTATTTGATGAGACATTCTGTAGTCTTCCTAGGACAGAATCGTTCAGAAGGGCTGGAGGTATTTAAGAATCAGTGGGAGAATTTATGTTTCTGCTATAAGAGCACATAAGGTTGCCAGTACTTTCAGAGATGCTGAAGGAGAAAAGAAACGTATCATTAGTACAAGAGAGAGAATGTTTCAACTATAGACCCTTGTTACCACATCTTTGACTGGTCTCCTTCCAAATGGAAGCAGGCCAAGGGACCTTATGTACACTGCAGGCAAACTGAACCTAGTGATGCATACATGTAATCCAGGACTAGATAGGATAAGACATGAGGGTCAACCTAAGTTCCAGGGCATTTTGGGCAACATAGAAAAACCCTGTCTCTAAAATAAAATGAAATAAAAAAAAAAAAAAACAGTCAAAAGAGTTTTGCAGTTCTGTAAACTTTGAACCCATCAAAGATGAATAAAACGGAACTCGAGAAAAGAAGAGGCTCACTGACAAACCCATGGATTGGAGTTGTTTCCAAATCTCACTAAATTTTCAACTATTTTAGCTGTGCATACTCCGGTCTTCAAATGGTTGGACTTTTAAGGTTACTTTTCAGGAGAACAACACACTTTTGGTGGTGTGTGCAAAAGGAGTGAGCAAGTGTGGAAGTAGAAGGCATGTGAGCAGGCAAACAGTCTGACATGCACTCAGCCTCTCAGCCTTACTAGGCTTCTGCCAGCCCTTCTAGACACACCTAGGTTTCGTACACGCACTGAAGAATCTGTTTATTTCTCCCAGAGAAGCATCATTCCTCAAGACACAAAACGGAGTTTGTTTTCTTTTTTTCTATTTCTAAAAATATGAGTGCTATTCATGCTTACTAGAAAGAATACTGCATTTTGGAAACTGTGTTACAGCCAAAAAATAAATTTAAAAAAAAAAATCGTGAGTCTTCTTTAGCTCAGAATGTACATTTAAAACGTTTTCTATAATGTAGAGAGCACCAAATGTTTCATTTTCCATAGCAGCCCTTATGGGCCTAGTGTGAAAATAAGAAAAGCAAAGGAAGTACTTTCTTTCCCCTCACCCCACTCTGCTCAGTTTTATATTGTGTTTTTAAAAGTTATTTGTAAATTATATCTTCGTGAGCAGCTTACATTTTATTCTAACAGAAATAAACACACCATTTAGGGATTCATCTATATTTTATTTGTGTATAATGAAAAAGGACAAACTACAAGCTTAAGATATAAATGTAGAAAGAACTGAAACCTGCATATCAGCTTTTATTTTCCTCCGGCATTTGTACAGTCTTCTCTAGACACATCATCTGGGTCCTGCCATTCTCAACTGCATGGACAGAGCTGTGCATGCTACTTTCATTGAGTGTGTATTGTGTATTCTCTCCTGTTTAAATGTCTCGGATGGGGAGGGAAACATTAGTTAGAGATTTGCTCCTTAATTGATGGAGACTTCATGTAGTGTGCTTGCTTAGGAGTACTTTTGAACATGTGATTAATATTCCAGATAGCACTATTATATGTGTGTGCTTTTTTATGAAAAAAATCATCAAGTTTAATTTAAAGAACACCATCAGAATATGGCAGCTCCTCCAAAAGAAGGAGGAGGAGGAAAGAAAAAGTAAAAGAAAAAGAAAAGCATTCTGGAAATCATGCTTATTAGAAGGCTGGAGAAAAATAACGGTGACATTTTGCTTTAAAAATTCTAAGTTTCTTGCAGATCAACTTACTTCAGAGTGGAAGAAACCTAAGGTCATTTTAAATATCACAGTATATGTAGGCTTCTTCCATTGAATATCATGTATATTTAAAGGGACAGTTATACAGAATTTCTTTCTTTTTCTTTTCTTCTTTCTTTCTTTCTTTCTTTCTTTTTTTTTTGATAAGATCAATTATTTATTTCTGCCAACCCCTACTCCTTCAAATTGCCAGACAAAGAGCACTGGAATATTTTATTTAGTTTATTTAAACATCTCTTCACCAATTTCTCTAGTGCACACAGTTTCTTTTATATTCTCCAACACTATTTAAATATTGGTCATAAGCATTTCATATCTTCTGAAACTCTGTCATTTCGTATTTTTACTCACATTTTCTGATCCAGGCTGAGTTGGTAAACCCCATGATCTCCTCTGTGGCATTTTATTTTGTTTTGTTCTGAAACCAGGGTCTCACTACTTTGTTCAGGCTAGCCAGGATCTCTCTGCTTCAGTCTCTCCAGAGCTGAGATTTGAAACATCACCATGCCTGGCCCTTTAAAATATCTTCTGAAAGGATATATTTAGAGAGCTTTGAATACTAACTTGCCATTGACTTTGGTTAAACTGATCTGAATCTGTACCTACAGCCAGCAGCGCCTTCTTCACACTAAGCCAGTGTGATGGATCATTAGTTTACTCTAACAATATTTACTGATTGTCTATTCCATGTTGAGTATTTTATTTGCCACAGAGGTAAAAAGCCATAGTCCCTGTCCTTGTGTGTCCCCCATTAATTAGAAGATACTGTTTTCATTTAACTTTGAGTAGAGAATGCAAAGACATTGCTCCCTTGGTTTTCTAAATTACATGTTTCAGGGGTTGAGGTTCTGGGCCATCCTGAGCTATATAGTGAATTTAACCAGCCTGAGATACCTGAGACCCTGTCTTAAATAATTAATAACAGACAAGTAAGATGGCTCACTAAGTGTAATGTGGTCAAGGGTAAGGAAAAGATGCCTGCCACCAAGCCTGACCACATGTGTCCCATCCCTAAACTACATATGGTAGAAGGAAAGAACTGACGCTTGCAAGTTGTTCTCTGATCTTCATTTTTATGTTCTAAACAAACAAACAAACAAAAAGTAAACCCTGAAGTCCATCCAGTCCAGCTAAAACAGCAAAACAGAAAGGTTCAGTGAGAGACCCTGTCTTAAAAGATAATGTGGTAGAGAAGCCAATGAGAAAGACATATGGATATCAATCTCTGTTGTCTGCACAGGCCAACTTGAGTAAGGACACCTTCTCCACACCCATATCAGACACACACACACACACACACACACACACACACACACACACCACTATGGTGAGTTTTCCAGAGAAATACTTCTTATTGCTAAGTCCTTCCTCTGTTCACATCTTTAAAATTTAATTGTAAAATTGTTGGAAACAGAAACCATCACTGGAAAGCAGGAAAGATGATACAAGCCTATAGTCTGAGTACTCTGGACGTAGAAACAGGAAGATTAGCACAAATTTTAGGCCAACTTGATATATATACATCAAGTTCCAGACCAGCCAAGGCTACATAGCAAGACTTTCACAGAGAGACAGACAGAGAGAGAGAGAAAAAAGAGAGAGAGAGAGAGAGAGAGAGAGAGAGAGAGAGAGAGAGAGAGAGAGAGGTGTCCAATGCTCGGAATTTAGCAAGACCATGAGTGCTCAAAGCTATCCATAAGTACAGTACCTGAATGGCTGAGGAATAGGTCATATATATTTAGTAGGATTCCACAGCTTCAAGTACCAAGGGAGAGGGTCAAGTTATGTTCATAATCTATTCAAAGCAGCAGATACCATTCCTGTCACATTATTGTCAAACCACAGGAAATGATGCTTTTCCTCATTACCACATTCAGTTCTGTAAGTGACTGATAGCTTTGCCTTCACAATCTTTCTGATAGTGTTTTCTCAATTTAGAAACAAAAATATTTCACAAGATTAATATATATAAAATACCAGATACCATGGGATTGTTTCTATTTAAAAAAGCAGCTTGCTTGGAGGTCAGAAAGAGTCCTTGTTTTCTTCACAGACATTTATTGAGCATCTACTATGTACTCAACTCTTTCCTGGTTGCTGGGAACCCAAAGTAATGCCTGATCTGGTACTGGGCTGATGTAAGAGGCAGACTCCAGGTGAATGAAGAGTCCCTGTACAGCATAAGTCAAGTGTGCTCATTCAATTCCCTCTGCTTCTATTTTTGTTCAGTAAAATCCTGGGCTGGGATATGAATTGGAACTGGATTGGGAACAGCTACAGCACCTGGTAAGAGTTTGAAAATCACCCTTAGGCAAATGAGAGATATCAGAGTTGAATTCGGAGTCCTCATGAAGCAGCTTGTAGCTCTCTGTTCTGCTATGTAGGCATAAGGAAGGTTGGCAAGAAGAAACAGTTCATACTTGTCATCCCAAAAGCCGATTAAGATCCCCTTGTTACAGTAAGCTGTCACCAGGAGATAATAAATCTTACTATGATTGGGATTTCTTCAAGGCTGTGTGAGCTTGTACTATCTCTAAATTCTAAACACTTTTCTGTGCTCATTTGCTACCAATTTTAGACTGATGTGAACAGAGATAGTTTTGAATATTTAAATTAGATCATTGCATGTTGGAGTGGGTATCTAAGGAGTGTAGTCTATCAGACCAGGCAAAAGCTAGTCTTCGATCATGTCTTAGGCTCCTGAATCTGCTTCAACAATAATCATAATCTTCAGAGCCCAAAACAACAGAAATGGGGTTGGAAGGAGACTACTCGCCTATTAATACGTGGGTCTATGGAAGGACAGACAGAAACTGAAGGGTTGTTAAATTGTATTACTTACTTTCCTTATTATGTGGCAAAATGGCCAATTAAAACAACTTAAGGAAGCAGAGTTTTATTTTGGCTCATGGTTGAAAGAGAGACAGTCCATCATGGTGGATGAGGCATGGCAGTGAAGGTCTTCGGTGGTGGCTGTATGAAGTTACTGCTTGTTATATCTTGGCAGAATCAGGAAGCAAAGGATCGGACTATATCCAGACCCCAACTACAACTTTCAAAGCTGGTCCCTAGTGAACCACTTCCTCCAGATCAACTACACTTCCTAAAGGTACTATAACTTCTTAAAATACAGTTGTCAGCTGGGAATCAGTATTTGAAAAAAAAAAAAAAAAACTTGTGTGGACCATTTTACATGTAAACCATTACACATTTTAATTGACAAACTACTCTATCATTCAAGGGCTAATACAGAAAAACTTGTAGGAACTGTCATGAAATGGAATGAAAGGAATATCAAAGATTTTCTGTTGACTGTGACTACAGACATGAATAACTCAGGTGTCAAAGAAGACAATTGCATTATTATAGTACATTAAATTATCACCAAAGATGGGAAAAATACCATTCAGGAGATAACTGTATGCATCCTTTTATAAATAAACATTTCCTAGTAGGATTTCCTTAAAAGTGAAAGTTAAGTACAGGGTTTCTGTTGCACTATCTGCTGAAGGAAAATGGTGAAGATCCAAGGCTCACCAAATTAAGACCAGTCTAAACTAAACTAAATAAAGGAAAATAAAATTGAGAACTCTAGTTTGTGAAAGAACAGTTGTAATAAATAACCCAAACTTGTGATTTCAACAATTGTTGGTAACTTGAATTTAAATGTGAGAAATATGCGAGTTCATGTGTATATACACAAGTACTTTGAGCCTCCTGTGTGTGTATGTCATATATTCTTTCATTGGCTGTCTATAGGTTCTGTGCTACATATGTGCATAAGAACACATGCATATATCAAGAATGGACTCAGCTTTGGGAAGAGGGGCAAGACTTTCAACTTAATGCCCGGCTGGGCTATAAAGTAACCCAGTATAAAAAAGATAAAACAAATAAGATGAACTCACATAGAATCAACATATTGCCAGATACTGCTTTGATCCTTCATCCTCTGTGGAGTTGTTCTCTGAAACAGGTCATAAAGTTTTCCAGTAGAGAGATGGCTATTCAAAAGGAAGTCAGTTTAGGTCTGAAGCCCGTGTTTCAGTGAATTAATTCTGCAGGTTGGAAGGACGCAAGGTCAAAAGGATCTAATATAGAGATTAGTAGCTATGTGCTCCACCAAAGGATGGGGAGTTTAAAGTCAGCCTGGATCTCATAATGAGACCCTGTCTCAAAAAAATGTACATAGGGGACTGGAGAAGTAGCTGCTCACTAAAGAGTACTTGGTGTTCTTTCAGAGGACTGAAGTTCGGTTTCCAGTACCCATGTAGGGAAACTCATAACTACTTGAAACTCCAGCTTGAAGGGATTCAGTGCATCCTTTTGGCCCATATGAGTACTCCCCAGTACATATGCAAATGAATTTTGGACAGCTGGAATTTATCTTCTCCCCCTTCTCCTGGAAGCTCATAACTAAGTACAGTGTCATCATTGTACAGTTAGAATTTCTTAGACATTTTGCTTGGCCAAGGCCAGTTCTGACTTGCTGCCATGACTTACATCACAGGTGTGTCCAGGTAAGATCCACTAGGGCGTGAGAATGAATTAGTGCTTCAACTCACAAGACCAGTTGAAGCAAAAGGGGCCTTTTGAGGGGCCTACGCCTAGCTAAGGAAAGCTGCTGAACCAGCCAGCGGACTGCCATTTTAACCTCTATTCCCTGACCCCAGATCTATGGTTATCAGGCCATACTCTAAAGCATGTTTTTCAAACTTCAGGCCTGGCCACAGGAAATCAAATTGAGTTGATTCTTACCAGCTTTCAAAACAAAACAAAACAAGAAAATAAACAACAATAACAAGAAAAAATAAGACAAAGCAAATCACTACAAAGAAATAGAACAGGGGTTAGCAGATTCTGCTCCTAGGAATCAAATGTCTGTGAATTATTTATGTGTGAGAGAGTAGGGGTATGTGCTTGTGCATGCTGACATGTGATGTAAAATGTTTCTCAGTGTGAGTCACAGCCACATTTGTCACAACTCCCAGTTTTCAGCCTTTACCTTGCTCAAAACTTCATTTTCTTTTTTTTTTTTTTTTCTCCTTCTGGCTTAGCTTTCTAATCAATCACTTCCCACTGGCTTTGGAGCCACTGTGTCCACACTCTGTTAAGCTAGCCTTCATACTCTAGTCCTGAATCCACTCCACTAGCTCATTTTCCAATCTTCAGCTACACTTTCAACCACTAGCAGATAAAATGGGACACTTTCCTAGACCACTGACTCTAAACTTGTTGTTTATTCCTTGTCTTTTTTTTGAATGGGTGTCACTACTTCCATGGGCTTTCCTTTTTTCATCTGCTAAGGAGAGGAAAGATGGCCACAAAGCATGGGGTTTCTGTATGGGCTGAAAGAAATAAGTACGTCACAGATGCTCAATATTGGTCTTTGATTGCAACCCTCTTAGTTCTCAAATAAACATAATGTGATGTCTCCCTTGCTTGACATCTTGTGGGCTTTTGACCACACTGACTTCTGAGTTCCTCTCCTCTCTTACCACCTGTTAGCCTCAATTCCTATGTTCTTTTTCCATCAATTAGAGTTATTGCTTTGGTGCTGGACTGACCTACAAGTGAAAGACAGTCCTTTTATTTAGGATTACACACACACACACACACACACACACACACACACACACTTCTGAGCTCTTGTCCTGGAACGCAGGAACCCTAGAACTCATTTTCAAAAATATAAAGCTTTCCTTGTATTGCCTAGTGTCTTGACGTTAGAACCTGAGATTACTCTCTTCTTCCAGAAAGCCTTGAGTTACTTGTTTTATGAAGTTTCAAACTAATTGGAGGGGCTGCAGAGATGTCTCAATGGTCAAGAGTACTTGCTCCTCTTGCAGAGGACAGGAATTTAGTTCCCAGTACAATCGTCTGTAATCCCCATTCCAAAGGATTCAATTTCCTCTTGACTCTAAGGTTCGTTACACCGACGCACACACTTATATGCAAACAAACATTCATACACATATAGTAAAATTAAATTAAAAACAAATAAGTGAAAATTTACAAGAGTAGTCAAAGAAGCACTACACCCTTCAACCTCATTACTGTTACAACGTTTAGTACATTTTATCACATTTCTCTCTCCTTTTTCCCCTTGAATCTTTAAGCAGTGTAGTCTATGTCACGATAAAGCCATTCTCTTATGTATTACGGTGCAATGATCAAAGATCAAAGGCAGGGATTTGTAGCACCAGTCTAATGATATGAACATCTGATACAAAATCCATACTTCAGCTTTGCCACTTCTGTTTTCCTGTATGGCTCTTTTCTTTATCCTCATCTGGGATCCAGTGTGGGATCATGCACTACAGTTGGTTATAATGTCTTCTCATTTGGAATAATCTCTTAGCTATTGTTTATTTTTCAAGACACTTGTGGGGATTTGTTGTTGTTGGTGGTGGTATATATACATATATTTTAAGAATGTGGACCAAATGGCTGGGAGAAGTCCTCTTTGTTTGGATTTGCCAGTGTTTTCTGATAACTAAGTTAGGTAAATGTGGGTAGGAAGCGCGCTAAAGGAGATGTGTCCTCCTTTTCATACTAGAAGGCATGGGTGTCAGTTTGTCCTATATGCTGGTAATGCATTTGCTTACTTGTTTAAGTGGTTGTCACAAGATCTCTTCATTATAAGCCTGTCTTTTGCCCCTTTTGTAACTCTGTGAGAAGATTTGAGATTCAAGTCTGTTCCTCTTTTAAACTTTACCAGATAGTTTTGCATTTACTGAAGACTTTGTGAGTATCTAGTGGTGTGGCCCCAGAAGCTGAATTCGTAACAATCTGTTCCATAACAAGACGTTTTCTGGGGGATGCTACAGATGTGCCCACTCACTTCCAGATAGACCAAAAGTACAGATACCACCAAAATCCAACTTGGTGAACCAATGAGTTTTGTTGTCACCAAAGATGTCTCAGCAAAGATGACATCTCACAAATGCTGGGAACCTGAAGCACATTGCTTGAAGGCAGCTCAATAGGCTTGAGAGTGTCATTTTCAGGGGACTCTGTACCTCTCTCAGGCAATTGGTCTGCTCTGAGTCTTCTGTGCATCTTGGCTTGTCTGAGAGTCAGTTTTATAGTTTTGCTTGTCTGTGAGTGACCTTCAGCAGTCTTTATTATTTACTCTTGAGAAGGAGGGGCCTAGTGAATCTGATCTCTTTCAGAGACTTCCTGAACCTGTTTTGAATTGTTTGCCTTCTACTTTAAGAAGCTTCCCAGTAGGATGGGATGTTTCAATCTAGGAGGAGATTAAAACCATACCTTTATTTGAAGCATGTTACAAACTGGTAATATAAGCTCTTGGGTGGCAGGAGCATGACTGCCAAGTTTATGGCTCGCTTGAGCTAAAATAGTGAGTTCAAGACTAGCTTAGCCTAGTTAGCTATATCTTGTCTCAAGGCAAAATGAAACAGAAAATAATGAAAACCAAAATGGAGATGTGTATGTATAAATCACATTCGGCTCATGGTAGATCCTTAACATTTATTTCCATAACCACAAATACTACTCAGCTTTCATTATCTGACAGAGGACTCGCATGCCATGACTACAGCAAGGGCCCAAAGTGATATGGGTAGGCAGAAGCAGAGCCTTTCAGGTTCCTGCTAGACAAGGGATTCTGCATTGTGCAGAAAATGTAAGCTGCACTAGAAGAGCTGGAGGCGGGTTCTGCTGCTGAAACACAGGAAGAACACACTTATTTCAGAGAATCAAGAAGTTCCTTCTGAATCTCGAGCTTGGCTTCTGTCAAGTGCAAATATTTCAGTAAGCCTTAAGCAAACACCACCTGTTCTCCTGGTCAAGCACACTTTCCCAGCCCTAGGGAAAGAAGGTTGAGAGCTTCAAGGATGCCTGGCCCTACTCCATTTTCTCCCTGGAAAAAATGTCTTCACCCAAGCCCTGCTGTTTGCTTACAACAATTGTTCCTTACATTATCTACATCCTGGGGCCAGTGCTAACACAATCTTGACAGTGAGTCATCTCCAACTCAGTTTAAAGACATTTTGATTAGGGATTTATTATAGAAACCAAGAAAAAGCCAACTATTTCAATGAGACTTGGTCTCCAAGTCTCTGATATGCAATTATAAATAATGTAGAAAATATAAGGCACATTGATTTCCAGAGACAGAGTAGAAGCCCACTTCTCTGCTGTTTCAGAAATAGCCACCTTTCCCCCCTTGCAGTGCTGGAGATTAAAAAGTAAAGATCTGGGATTGGGATACATGCTCTTCTCTTAAGTTATGCTCCAGTCCTGACCTTTTAAAAGTATTTTTAATTTAAAAAAAAAAAAAGAATGTTGACCCCTACTACATGTGGATGGCTCCGACAGGGGGACTCCAGAGAATGCTTCTGCTTCAGTCAATTTGAGTTACATTCTTTCTTTCACCCAGTTTAGGGGTCAAGTAGTTAAGCTATATATACACATCCATTAGATTTGCCTTGGCTAAAGTTAACCTCTGATGTGTGGTCACCACAGTAACAATTGTTGGCGTTATTTTTCAGGAACTTGGAGGTTATTTTTCATGTATCTGAAAGCAGTTAACACTAATGTTTCATTTCCCGGGGCAAGTGTCTGACAAGTGACTTTTGAGGGCAGGGGGCTGAAAAATACACTCTCAGGCCATACCAACAGTTCCATTTTCTGTACATGTGTCTTCTGATTAAACATGTGCAGTCTACCAATTTCTTCATCTTCCCGAGCCTCAATACCATGCTCTACAACTCAGAGATTCTATTTCTTTATCTCATAAACACCTGGAAATCCAACCATCAGGATAAACTCTAATAAAGCATCTCTTCATGGATCAATTCTTTCTTTTGTGTAAAACTTAACTGTTCCAGTGATTTACACACCGTGAGGTGAACAGACTTCATTTTGCTTGGTAACATCTCGAAAAGCAAAGTGCTATGAACTTTTAATTTTATTGACATCCTTTGATTCCCTGGGTAACACTTTTTATTACTTTTTGTTTAGCCTTTAATAAATGCAAAAACACACACACATATGTATATGTATGTATTCATATATATATATATACTCATGCCATTGATACTTTATAATTTTTAAACCTTAAAATTTTGTGATAAGAATAATTCATGTTTGTTCATTTACAATAAACCCACCACTATAAACTATAGGAAAAGGAAAAAGTACTAACCTTCAAAACATTTCCCAGTCACAGCTACTGTGCACTGTTTTATGTGAACCAAATTGTTTTCTAATAATCACGTTAGTAGCAAGAACTACTGAGAAATTTTTTGAAACGTAAGAGCTAGTTAATAAAGGTAAGTCATTGTTAAAACTTAAGTTATACACTATAATAAAATCTATGCTTTCTGGGAGTGGAGTTCAGTTGGTAGAATGCTTGCTTAGCATGCACAAAGCCTTGAGTCCAGTCTCCAGCACCACATAAAATGGGCATTGTGTTGCATGTCTCTTATCCCAGCACTGAAGTGGAGACAGGAAAATCGGAAATTCAAGGTCATTCTCAGTTTCAATACAGGGTTGATGCCCGCCTGGGCTATGTGAGACCTTATCTTAAAAAAAAAAAAAAAAAAAAAAAAAAAAAAAAAAAAAAAAAAAAAGAAGAAGAAGAAGAAAGAAATACAGAATACATTGTATGGAAAATCAAGGTACTAGATACTCAGAATACACCACTGCCTAAATTTTTCACTGTATTTTACCTTTTTTATGTTCTAGGCATTAATTTCACACTTATTTGATTTCTATGATGAAAATTCTGTAAAATGGTGACTCCTGATTGCCACTTCCAAATTTCTTCTGACGACTTCACATTTCTATGGACACAAAATACAAACTTTCATCTCCCAAAATGCAAGTCTTAGATGATGTTAAAACAAACAAACAAACAACAACAAAAAAAAACCCATCACCACCACCACTAAAAACCCAAAACGATGCAACAAAATACTAACACATTATTCCAATTTATTGAAAATTAGCATTGTAATGAATGACATTGCCTAGGTAAAAAAATAGCCAATGCTCATGAATATGAAAAATTTTGCTCTTTTTCTTATAGAAATGCTCATGTAGGCAAGGGTTGTCTTTCTCACCCTGAAAAATGTCCTCTCTGAGGCAGACAAATAATGTGTACCAATGCTCTCCACTTAGGATGGAAGGACTCATTCCTCAGCATATACTTCATTTAGCATCTCACTCTCAAAGAATGAACTATGGAAACTGAATGGGAAAATAATAAACTTATGGTAGAGAAACTTAGGCTATACCTCCTTAACTAAATGACGAAAGGCTAGGGATATGGAGGTTAGGTATACTTTGATGTGTTTTGACAGGAAAGCCTGTTCATCTCTTCCCTATGCCTATCTCTTCAGTTGAACGATAAACCAAGAAGTGGCTCTGCTGCTAAAGTGCATAGAATGAAAGAATAAGTCCCCAAGTTCGGATTCCTAGGATGAGGGTTTAAACAAACAAACAAACAAAAACAGGCACATTGGCACAGACCTGGAATCCCAGCAATGGAGAGGTAGAGATACCTGGACTCACTGGCCAGCCAGTTCAGCCAAATTGATGATCTCCAGATTACTTGAATGCTTATATAACAAAAAAGAAGGAGAAAGAGGAGGAGGAGGAGGAGAAAGAAGAGGAAGAGGAGGAGGAGGAGAGAGGAGGAGGAGGAGGAGGAGGAGGAGGAGAGGAGGAGGAGAAAGGCATTTACACAAGGCTAAATTGAGAGGCTGTTAATAAAATACTGACCACTATTCTGAAAACTATCCAGGTCACAAAAAGGACAGAAAGACAAACAACAACAATGAAAAATAGAACTGTCACAGACCAGAGGAGACTAAGAAAAAGTATTACTACATGTAATGTTCCATCCTAGCAATTCTGGAAGAGGAGGTTTTGTTGGTTTGTATATGCTCTGCCAGGGAGTGGCACTATTAGAAGGTGTGGCCCTGTTGGAGTAGATGTGTCATTGTGGGTGTGGGCTTTAAGACCCTCGTCCTAGCCACCTGGAAGCCAGTATTCTGCGCAGCCTTCAGATGAAGATGTAGAACTCTCAGCTCCTCCTGCACTATGTCTACTTGGATGCTGTCATGCTCCCACCTTGATGATAATGGACTCAATCTCCTAAGCTGTAAGTCAGCCCCAATTAAATGTTGTCCTTGTAAGAGTTGCCTTGATCATAGTATTTGTTCACAGCAGTAAAACCCTAACCAAGACAGAAGTAATCTCACAGAAACAGTGACAAAATTGGAATAAATCCTTGAGGTCTGTTAATAATCTTATACTACTGTTAGTCTATCAGTTGTGGAGCACACACCACCCTGATATAAGAAGCTAACAATGGGGAATGTTGGGTAAGAGATGAATGAATAAAGTACCAACCATTCTTTACGACCATTCTGTAAATATTCTTTTAAGAAAACTAAACAGCAACAAAAGACCCTATCTTTAATTAGATGCCAAATGTATACAGCATAGATTTTCCA
>JAJTUV010004441.1:0-22137 GCA_021653895.1 Mastomys natalensis
ACATACATGATAAGTATGGATAAATATATATATTTGAAGGTGTGTGTGTATGTATACATAGGTATATATACATATATTCTTATATAATTTAATTAAAGAGAGGTATAAAAAAACATTTCCCATACTCTAATATCAGGATATGGCAAAATGCTGCTCTGATATTTACAAATTTATGAAACCAGGCAAAGATATCATCCTACCATTCATATCATGACTAATTAATACTACACTTACATGTAGGACCTTCGTCCTGAGAAGGAACAGATGAAGTCTCTAATTCTCCAGTATTAGAATTTGAGGATTTCCCACTGTGGCTAGCTATGGCCTTTTCACAACAGGTGACTTACCAGCAGTATTTCGTGACATCTTGAGGTCATCAGACCACTTTTGAATATCCTTACAAATTGTATTGTCATTGTCTCTTAAATTTTCTACACTGTTGTCAATCATGATTTGTATAAAACCCATCTGTAACACCAAAAGTCAAAAACAAGATCAACTGTCATTTCAAATACTTTACAAAATTGAAATCCGTAAAAAATTCAAAACATAAAATGATGAAGAAAAATAGCAGTTACTACAAGGAGATATGAACCTGTGAAATTAATCTCTGTCTAAAGTGGAGACTCTTTTGCAACTTACATAACATAGTTAAAATTTCAAACATATTTCAAAGAATGGAGGAGCTGGTAAAGCAAAGAAACATTTAAGAACTGATATGTTGCCAGAATACATGTGAGTGAATCAAGAAAATTAGTTCGAGGTTTCTTGAATTGGTGATTTTTTTTTTTTTTTGGCTGGGTGAGAGAGGGAGGTGGACTTTAATTGTGATGGTTTAAATGGGATGCCTGTCTAATTTCGGGCATCACAACATATGATACCTTCTGGTGAGACCTTTTGGGTGGTTTAAGTGGCTTGGCTTCCCTGGAGGAAGTATGCCACTGGTTATCTTTAAAGTTACAGAAGCCAGGTGCCATTTGCTGTGTACTCTCTGTGCTTCAGGTTTGCTGCCTAAGATGAGAGCCCCCAGACCTCTGATTCCTGTTTGGTTGTCCTTCCTTCCTGCAACCATGCTCCTCTCTCATGACTTTGAAGGAATGTACTCTCTCTCCATCTCTAAGTCCCCAAAGGAAAAATCAGATCCCCTTACCTTTTCTGAGTGGTGACTCCAAAAGGATGGGTTCCTGCAAGTTGGGTCCCACAGCACATGGCTGGCTAGGCCGAGAGATAAGTTGTCAGTATCTTGGTGAATGCTGGCAGAGGTTGTAATTTTTAACCATTCATGGAGAATATGGTTGAGCCAGAGGATGAATGGTGGTGACATCACCAACGGAATTCTATACAAAGGAAAAGGAAAATTTTACTGTTGGTTGTCTTACAAGTAATGGTACTTACAAAACTCTAAATATGAAGAAAACTGGGCATAAATGTTTTGTAGATCAGCTAATTGTATAATCAGAATTCAAAAGAAGTAAGAATATACAGCTAAAGTATTGCCTAGAATATTTTCTGCAAATCACTTCTCCCTATAGAATCATGGGAAAATTTTAAAATTACATATGAATATCCGTGTACTACATGCTACCCAGAGAACCCAGGGGAAGGTGTCAGGGTCCCTGGAAAGAGAATAAATGAAGAGAGCTAAAAGAGTCCATGTGTGTTCTGTGTATGGAAACATAGAGCGGTGTTAAACAGTGAACCATCTTCCCAGCCACCATGAGGACACATTTGATATCTAATGGAGTATGAATAGATATAACACACTTGTGACACACTAGAACATAAGGAGTATAAAGCACACTAAGTGACCCTACACAATGCAGTTATGAAAACTTCTGCTCTAGGTAAGGAAGAGATGCTGGGGTCCTGGGTAGAAATGGGAGCTCAAAGTTTCTGTTATCTAAGAAATCATTCCATGGAGTATCTACAGGAACATGATTCAAAGAAGTCAAAGCTATACCTGACCCAGACCTCTCTAGGGAGTCAGATGAGAAAGACAAAGTCAGTAATAGCTTCATGTTCTAATTAATGACATGTATTAACAGGTACAATATTCACAATACTATGGTAATAATATTAGGATGCAAGTAATCCACAAATATTTTACACACTTAGATACTTGTCTCATATAGGAACTCAAAACAGTACCCTATGGTGATGTGCACACAACTGTGTAGCCTAGGCTGTCTTCCAAACCATGACAGTTATAATGTAGAAGACTCCCAAATGGTGGGATTACAGACATGGTACAACAGACATGGTGCTTGAGAAGTGCACCTGTTTATAAAGTGACTATACATGTCTGAGAAAAGTGAACCTCTCAGAAGAGTACACCATTCCTCTTTATCATTCTGTAAATACAAGCCTATGTACCTTCAAAATGCATTGTTACTATATTTGTGCAGTCTTCAAGATCTCACTCTATCATTACCTTTGGATAGCAGAATTTTGTCCAAGTCCAGAATCGTCTTCTGGGACACTAGTCCAATATTGATAAGAAACGGAAGCAGGCAAGTTTCCTTGTACACTTCTCATTGAAATCCTTTTTGAATGAAAAAAAAAACACAAACAAACAGAACCAAAGAAGAAGTCATGGTCAATGTACACTGTAGAAAGATCTGAGAAACACTTTTGTATAAAAAGAGTATTTTAGACCAGTGATTCTCGACTTGTATGTCACCATTCGTTTGGGGAACCCAAATCTAATATCTGGCATATCAGATATACCATATACTCTGCATTATAATTCAAAACAGTAGCAACATTTCAGTTACTAAATAACAGCAAAATTATGTCATGGTTAAGGATGACCACAGCATGATGAACATATTAGTGTCACAGGATTAGGAAGGCTGAGAACAACTGGTTGAGACCCTACTTTCTTAAGAACTTCCTAACACATCACCAACCAGGATTTGGGCTCAAAATTAGAACACACAGGCAGGAGTTTATGTGTTCTTTTGTAATACTAGAATCCAAGTAGCATAGTTCTAGCTCCAGGATCAATGAAGTAAACTTACTGTGTGTTCATACTGCCCTTCCTGGTTTCCAGTCCGCAAAAGGACCTGCAATCAAAGATATGCACTCTACTTCACAGCCTTATGCTCTGCCTGTCTCAAAGGAGACCAGCTCCTATGTGGGACATCCAGATAGTAGCCTATCCTAACTGCTCTCTGAGAGGTTTCACCAATCAGCTGACTAAAATACATAAATAGAGGAAGAGCCAAACTTTAGATGGAGCTCAAGGACTCTTATGGAACTGTTGGGGAAAGGATTCAGGTTCCCAAAGGAGATAGGGGCTCCACAGGAACACCAACAGGGTCAACTATTTCATTGTGATGGTTTGAATGGGATGCCTGTCTAATTTCGGGCATCACAACATATGATACTGTCTTGGTGAGACCTTTTGGGTGGTTTAACTGGCTTGGCTTCCCTGGAGGAAGTATGCCACTGGTTATCTTTAAAGTTACAGAAGCCAGGTGCCATTTGCTGTGTACTCTCTGTGCTTCAGGTTTGCTGCCTAAGATGAGAGCCCCCAGACCTCTGATTCCTGTTTGGTTGTCCTTCCTTCCTGCAACCATGCTCCTCTCTCATGACTTTGAAGGAATGTACTCTCTCTCCATCTCTAAGTCCCCAAAGGAAAAATCAGATCCCCTTACCTTTTCTGAGTGGTGACTCCAAAAGGATGGGTTCCTGCAAGTTGGGTCCCACAGCACATGGCTGGCTAGGCCGAGAGATAAGTTGTCAGTATCTTGGTGAATGCTGGCAGAGGTTGTAATTTTTAACCATTCACGGAGAATATGGTTGAGCCAGAGGATGAATGGTGGTGACATCACCAACGGAATTCTATACAAAGGAAAAGGAAAATTTTACTGTTGGTTGTCTTACAAGTAATGGTACTTACAAAACTCTAAATATGAAGAAAACTGGGCATAAATGTTTTGTAGATCAGCTAATTGTATAATCAGAATTCAAAAGAAGTAAGAATATACAGCTAAAGTATTGCCTAGAATATTTTCTGCAAATCACTTCTCCCTATAGAATCATGGGAAAATTTTAAAATTACATATGAATATCCGTGTACTACATGCTACCCAGAGAACCCAGGGGAAGGTGTCAGGGTCCCTGGAAAGAGAATAAATGAAGAGAGCTAAAAGAGTCCATGTGTGTTCTGTGTATGGAAACATAAGCGTGTTAAACAGTGAACCATCTTCCCAGCCACCATGAGGACACATTTGATATCTAATGGAGTATGAATAGATATAACACACTTGTGACACACTAGAACATAAGGAGTATAAAGCACACTAGTGACCCTACACAATGCAGTTATGAAAACTTCTGCTCTAGGTAAGGAAGAGATGCTGGGGTCCTGGGTAGAAATGGGAGCTCAAAGTTTCTGTTATCTAAGAAATCATTCCATGGAGTATCGTACAGGAACATGATTCAAAGAAGTCAAAGCTATACCTGACCCAGACCTCTCTAGGGAGTCAGATGAGAAAGACAAAGTCAGTAATAGCTTCATGTTCTAATTAATGACATGTATTAACAGGTACAATATTCACAATACTATGGTAATAATATTAGGATGCAAGTAATCCACAAATATTTTACACACTTAGATACTTGTCTCATATAGGAACTCAAAACATACCTATGGTGATGTGCACACAACTGTGTAGCCTAGGCTGTCTTCCAAACCATGACAGTTATAATGTAGAAGACTCCCAAATGGTGGGATTACAGACATGGTACAACAGACATGGTGCTTGAGAAGTGCACCTGTTTATAAAGTGACTATACATGTCTGAGAAAAGTGAACCTCTCAGAAGAGTACACCATTCCTCTTTATCATTCTGTAAATACAAGCCTATGTACCTTCAAAATGCATTGTTACATATTTGTGCAGTTCTTCAAGATCTCACTCTATCATTACCTTTGGATAGCAGAATTTTGTCCAAGTCCAGAATCGTCTTCTGGGACACTAGTCCAATATTGATAAGAAACGGAAGCAGGCAAGTTTCCTTGTACACTTCTCATTAAATCCTTTTTGAATGAAAAAAAAAACACAAACAAACAGAACCAAAGAAGAAGTCATGGTCAATGTACACTGTAGAAAGCATCTGAGAAACACTTTTGTATAAAAAGAGTATTTTAGACCAGTGATTCTCGACTTGTATGTCACCATTCGTTTGGGGAACCCAAATCTAATATCTGGCATATCAGATATACCATATACTCTGCATTATAATTCAAAACAGTAGCAACATTTCAGGTACTAAATAACAGCAAAATTATGTCATGGTTAAGGATGACCACAGCATGATGAACATATTAGTGTCACAGGATTAGGAAGGCTGAGAACAACTGGTTGAGACCCTACTTTCTTAAGAACTTCCTAACACATCACCAACCAGGATTTGGGCTCAAAATTAGAACACACAGGCAGGAGTTTATGTGTTCTTTTGTAATACTAGAATCCAAGTAGCATAGTTCTAGCTCCAGGATCAATGAAGTAAACTTACTGTGTGTTCATACTGCCCTTCCTGGTTTCCAGTCCCGCAAAAGGACCTGCAATCAAAGATATGCACTCTACTTCACAGCCTTATGCTCTGCCTGTCTCAAAGGAGACCAGCTCCTATGTGGGACATCCAGATAGTAGCCTATCCTAACTGCTCTCTGAGAGGTTTCACCAATCAGCTGACTAAAATACATAAATAGAGGAAGAGCCAAACTTTAGATGGAGCTCAAGGACTCTTATGGAACTGTTGGGGAAAGGATTCAGGTTCCCAAAGGAGATAGGGGCTCCACAGGAACACCAACAGGGTCAACTATTTCATTGTGATGGTTTGAATGGGATGCCTGTCTAATTTCGGGCATCACAACATATGATACTGTCTTGGTGAGACCTTTTGGGTGGTTTAACTGGCTTGGCTTCCCTGGAGGAAGTATGCCACTGGTTATCTTTAAAGTTACAGAAGCCAGGTGCCATTTGCTGTGTACTCTCTGTGCTTCAGGTTTGCTGCCTAAGATGAGAGCCCCCAGACCTCTGATTCCTGTTTGGTTGTCCTTCCTTCCTGCAACCATGCTCCTCTCTCATGACTTTGAAGGAATGTACTCTCTCTCCATCTCTAAGTCCCCAAAGGAAAAATCAGATCCCCTTACCTTTTCTGAGTGGTGACTCCAAAAGGATGGGTTCCTGCAAGTTGGGTCCCACAGCACATGGCTGGCTAGGCCGAGAGATAAGTTGTCAGTATCTTGGTGAATGCTGGCAGAGGTTGTAATTTTTAACCATTCACGGAAATATGGTTGAGCCAGAGGATGAATGGTGGTGACATCACCAACGGAATTCTATACAAAGGAAAAGGAAAATTTTACTGTTGGTTGTCTTACAAGTAATGGTACTTACAAAACTCTAAATATGAAGAAAACTGGGCATAAATGTTTTGTAGACAGCTAATTGTATAATCAGAATTCAAAGAAGTAAGAATACACAGCTAAAGTATTGCCTAGAATATTTTCTGCAAATCACTTCTCCCTATAGAATCATGGGAAAATTTTAAAATTACATATGAATATCCGTGTACTACATGCTACCAGAGAACCCAGGGGAAGGTGTCAGGGTCCCTGGAAAGAGAATAAATGAAGAGAGCTAAAAGAGTCCATGTGTGTTCTGTGTATGGAAACATAGAGCGGTGTTAAACAGTGAACCATCTTCCCAGCCACCATGAGGACACATTTGATATCTAATGGAGTATGAATAGATATAACACACTTGTGACACACTAGAACATAAGGAGTATAAAGCACACTAGTGACCCTACACAATGCAGTTATGAAAACTTCTGCTCTAGGTAAGGAAGAGATGCTGGGGTCCTGGGTAGAAATGGGAGCTCAAAGTTTCTGTTATCTAAGAAATCATTCCATGGAGTATCGTACAGGAACATGATTCAAAGAAGTCAAAGCTATACCTGACCCAGACCTCTCTAGGGAGTCAGATGAGAAAGACAAAGTCAGTAATAGCTTCATGTTCTAATTAATGACATGTATTAAACAGGTACAATATTCACAATACTATGGTAATAATATTAGGATGCAAGTAATCCACAAATATTTTACACACTTAGATACTTGTCTCATATAGGAACTCAAAACAGTACCCTATGGTGATGTGCACACAACTGTGTAGCCTAGGCTGTCTTCCAAACCATGACAGTTATAATGTAGAAGACTCCCAAATGGTGGGATTACAGACATGGTACAACAGACATGGTGCTTGAGAAGTGCACCTGTTTATAAAGTGACTATACATGTCTGAGAAAAGTGAACCTCTCAGAAGAGTACACCATTCCTCTTTATCATTCTGTAAATACAAGCCTATGTACCTTCAAAATGCATTGTTACTATATTTGTGCAGCTCTTCAAGATCTCACTCTATCATTACCTTTGGATAGCAGAATTTTGTCCAAGTCCAGAATCGTCTTCTGGGACACTAGTCCAATATTGATAAGAAACGGAAGCAGGCAAGTTTCCTTGTACACTTCTCATTAAATCCTTTTTGAATGAAAAAAAACACAAACAAACAGAACCAAAGAAGAAGTCATGGTCAATGTACACTGTAGAAAGCATCTGAGAAACACTTTTGTATAAAAAGAGTATTTTAGACCAGTGATTCTCGACTTGTATGTCACCATTCGTTTGGGGAACCCAAATCTAATATCTGGCATATCAGATATACCATATACTCTGCATTATAATTCAAAACAGTAGCAACATTTCAGGTACTAAATAACAGCAAAATTATGTCATGGTTAAGGATGACCACAGCATGATGAACATATTAGTGTCACAGGATTAGGAAGGCTGAGAACAACTGGTTGAGACCCTACTTTCTTAAGAACTTCCTAACACATCACCAACCAGGATTTGGGCTCAAAATTAGAACACACAGGCAGGAGTTTATGTGTTCTTTTGTAATACTAGAATCCAAGTAGCATAGTTCTAGCTCCAGGATCAATGAAGTAAACTTACTGTGTGTTCATACTGCCCTTCCTGGTTTCCAGTCTGCAAAAGGACCTGCAATCAAAGATATGCACTCTACTTCACAGCCTTATGCTCTGCCTGTCTCAAAGGAGACCAGCTCCTATGTGGGACATCCAGATAGTAGCCTATCCTAACTGCTCTCTGAGAGGTTTCACCAATCAGCTGACTAAAATACATAAATAGAGGAAGAGCCAAACTTTAGATGGAGCTCAAGGACTCTTATGGAACTGTTGGGGAAAGGATTCAGGTTCCCAAAGGAGATAGGGGCTCCACAGGAACACCAACAGGGTCAACTATTTCATTGTGATGGTTTGAATGGGATGCCTGTCTAATTTCGGGCATCACAACATATGATACTGTCTTGGTGAGACCTTTTGGGTGGTTTAACTGGCTTGGCTTCCCTGGAGGAAGTATGCCACTGGTTATCTTTAAAGTTACAGAAGCCAGGTGCCATTTGCTGTGTACTCTCTGTGCTTCAGGTTTGCTGCCTAAGATGAGAGCCCCCAGACCTCTGATTCCTGTTTGGTTGTCCTTCCTTCCTGCAACCATGCTCCTCTCTCATGACTTTGAAGGAATGTACTCTCTCTCCATCTCTAAGTCCCCAAAGGAAAAATCAGATCCCCTTACCTTTTCTGAGTGGTGACTCCAAAAGGATGGGTTCCTGCAAGTTGGGTCCCACAGCACATGGCTGGCTAGGCCGAGAGATAAGTTGTCAGTATCTTGGTGAATGCTGGCAGAGGTTGTAATTTTTAACCATTCACGGAGAATATGGTTGAGCCAGAGGATGAATGGTGGTGACATCACCAACGGAATTCTATACAAAGGAAAAGGAAAATTTTACTGTTGGTTGTCTTACAAGTAATGGTACTTACAAAACTCTAAATATGAAGAAAACTGGGCATAAATGTTTTGTAGACCAGCTAATTGTATAATCAGAATTCAAAAGAAGTAAGAATACACAGCTAAAGTATTGCCTAGAATATTTTCTGCAAATCACTTCTCCCTATAGAATCATGGGAAAATTTTAAAATTACATATGAATATCCGTGTACTACATGCTACCCAGAGAACCCAGGGGAAGGTGTCAGGGTCCCTGGAAAGAGAATAAATGAAGAGAGCTAAAAGAGTCCATGTGTGTTCTGTGTATGGAAACATAGAGCGGTGTTAAACAGTGAACCATCTTCCCAGCCACCATGAGGACACATTTGATATCTAATGGAGTATGAATAGATATAACACACTTGTGACACACTAGAACATAAGGAGTATAAAGCACACTAGTGACCCTACACAATGCAGTTATGAAAACTTCTGCTCTAGGTAAGGAAGAGATGCTGGGGTCCTGGGTAGAAATGGGAGCTCAAAGTTTCTGTTATCTAAGAAATCATTCCATGGAGTATCGTACAGGAACATGATTCAAAGAAGTCAAAGCTATACCTGACCCAGACCTCTCTAGGGAGTCAGATGAGAAAGACAAAGTCAGTAATAGCTTCATGTTCTAATTAATGACATGTATCAAACAGGTACAATATTCACAATACTATGGTAATAATATTAGGATGCAAGTAATCCACAAATATTTTACACACTTAGATACTTGTCTCATATAGGAACTCAAAACAGTACCCTATGGTGATGTGCACACAACTGTGTAGCCTAGGCTGTCTTCCAAACCATGACAGTTATAATGTAGAAGACTCCCAAATGGTGGGATTACAGACATGGTACAACAGACATGGTGCTTGAGAAGTGCACCTGTTTATAAAGTGACTATACATGTCTGAGAAAAGTGAACCTCTCAGAAGAGTACACCATTCCTCTTTATCATTCTGTAAATACAAGCCTATGTACCTTCAAAATGCATTGTTACTATATTTGTGCAGCTCTTCAAGATCTCACTCTATCATTACCTTTGGATAGCAGAATTTTGTCCAAGTCCAGAATCGTCTTCTGGGACACTAGTCCAATATTGATAAGAAACGGAAGCAGGCAAGTTTCCTTGTACACTTCTCATTAAATCCTTTTTGAATGAAAAAAAAAACAAAAAACAGAACCCAAAGAAGAAGTCATGGTCAATGTACACTGTAGAAAGACATCTGAGAAACACTTTTGTATAAAAAGAGTATTTTAGACCAGTGATTCTCGACTTGTATGTCACCATTCGTTTGGGGAACCCAAATCTAATATCTGGCATATCAGATATACCATATACTCTGCATTATAATTCAAAACAGTAGCAACATTTCAGGTACTAAATAACAGCAAAATTATGTCATGGTTAAGGATGACCACAGCATGATGAACATATTAGTGTCACAGGATTAGGAAGGCTGAGAACAACTGGTTGAGACCCTACTTTCTTAAGAACTTCCTAACACATCACCAACCAGGATTTGGGCTCAAAATTAGAACACACAGGCAGGAGTTTATGTGTTCTTTTGTAATACTAGAATCCAAGTAGCATAGTTCTAGCTCCAGGATCAATGAAGTAAACTTACTGTGTGTTCATACTGCCCTTCCTGGTTTCCAGTCGCAAAAGGACCTGCAATCAAAGATATGCACTCTACTTCACAGCCTTATGCTCTGCCTGTCTCAAAGGAGACCAGCTCCTATGTGGGACATCCAGATAGTAGCCTATCCTAACTGCTCTCTGAGAGGTTTCACCAATCAGCTGACTAAAATACATAAATAGAGGAAGAGCCAAACTTTAGATGGAGCTCAAGGACTCTTATGGAACTGTTGGGGAAAGGATTCAGGTTCCCAAAGGAGATAGGGGCTCCACAGGAACACCAACAGGGTCAACTATTTCATTGTGATGGTTTGAATGGGATGCCTGTCTAATTTCGGGCATCACAACATATGATACTGTCTTGGTGAGACCTTTTGGGTGGTTTAACTGGCTTGGCTTCCCTGGAGGAAGTATGCCACTGGTTATCTTTAAAGTTACAGAAGCCAGGTGCCATTTGCTGTGTACTCTCTGTGCTTCAGGTTTGCTGCCTAAGATGAGAGCCCCCAGACCTCTGATTCCTGTTTGGTTGTCCTTCCTTCCTGCAACCATGCTCCTCTCTCATGACTTTGAAGGAATGTACTCTCTCTCCATCTCTAAGTCCCCAAAGGAAAAATCAGATCCCCTTACCTTTTCTGAGTGGTGACTCCAAAAGGATGGGTTCCTGCAAGTTGGGTCCCACAGCACATGGCTGGCTAGGCCGAGAGATAAGTTGTCAGTATCTTGGTGAATGCTGGCAGAGGTTGTAATTTTTAACCATTCACGGAGAATATGGTTGAGCCAGAGGATGAATGGTGGTGACATCACCAACGGAATTCTATACAAAGGAAAAGGAAAATTTTACTGTTGGTTGTCTTACAAGTAATGGTACTTACAAAACTCTAAATATGAAGAAAACTGGGCATAAATGTTTTGTAGACCAGCTAATTGTATAATCAGAATTCAAAAGAAGTAAGAATATACAGCTAAAGTATTGCCTAGAATATTTTCTGCAAATCACTTCTCCCTATAGAATCATGGGAAAATTTTTAAAATTACATATGAATATCCGTGTACTACATGCTACCCAGAGAACCCAGGGGAAGGTGTCAGGGTCCCTGGAAAGAGAATAAATGAAGAGAGCTAAAAGAGTCCATGTGTGTTCTGTGTATGGAAACATAAGCGGTGTTAAACAGTGAACCATCTTCCCAGCCACCATGAGGACACATTTGATATCTAATGGAGTATGAATAGATATAACACACTTGTGACACACTAGAACATAAGGAGTATAAAGCACACTAGTGACCCTACACAATGCAGTTATGAAAACTTCTGCTCTAGGTAAGGAAGAGATGCTGGGGTCCTGGGTAGAAATGGGAGCTCAAAGTTTCTGTTATCTAAGAAATCATTCCATGGAGTATCGTACAGGAACATGATTCAAAGAAGTCAAAGCTATACCTGACCCAGACCTCTCTAGGGAGTCAGTGAGAAAGACAAAGTCAGTAATAGCTTCATGTTCTAATTAATGACATGTATTTAACAGGTACAATATTCACAATACTATGGTAATAATATTAGGATGCAAGTAATCCACAAATATTTTACACACTTAGATACTTGTCTCATATAGGAACTCAAAACAGTACCCTATGGTGATGTGCACACAACTGTGTAGCCTAGGCTGTCTTCCAAACCATGACAGTTATAATGTAGAAGACTCCCAAATGGTGGGATTACAGACATGGTACAACAGACATGGTGCTTGAGAAGTGCACCTGTTTATAAAGTGACTATACATGTCTGAGAAAAGTGAACCTCTCAGAAGAGTACACCATTCCTCTTTATCATTCTGTAAATACAAGCCTATGTACCTTCAAAATGCATTGTTACATATTTGTGCAGCTCTTCAAGATCTCACTCTATCATTACCTTTGATAGCAGAATTTTGTCCAAGTCCAGAATCGTCTTCTGGGACACTAGTCCAATATTGATAAGAAACGGAAGCAGGCAAGTTTCCTTGTACACTTCTCATTAAATCCTTTTTGAATGAAAAAAAAACAAAACAACAGAACCAAAGAAGAAGTCATGGTCAATGTACACTGTAGAAAGCATCTGAGAAACACTTTTGTATAAAAAGAGTATTTTAGACCAGTGATTCTCGACTTGTATGTCACCATTCGTTTGGGGAACCCAAATCTAATATCTGGCATATCAGATATACCATATACTCTGCATTATAATTCAAAACAGTAGCAACATTTCAGGTACTAAATAACAGCAAAATTATGTCATGGTTAGGATGACCACAGCATGATGAACATATTAGTGTCACAGGATTAGGAAGGCTGAGAACAACTGGTTGAGACCCTACTTTCTTAAGAACTTCCTAACACATCACCAACCAGGATTTGGGCTCAAAATTAGAACACACAGGCAGGAGTTATGTGTTCTTTTGTAATACTAGAATCCAAGTAGCATAGTTCTAGCTCCAGGATCAATGAAGTAAACTTACTGTTGTTCATACTGCCCTTCCTGGTTTCCAGTCCGCAAAAGGACCTGCAATCAAAGATATGCACTCTACTTCACAGCCTTATGCTCTGCCTGTCTCAAAGGAGACCAGCTCCTATGTGGGACATCCAGATAGTAGCCTATCCTAACTGCTCTCTGAGAGGTTTCACCAATCAGCTGACTAAAATACATAAATAGAGGAAGAGCCAAACTTTAGATGGAGCTCAAGGACTCTTATGGAACTGTTGGGGAAAGGATTCAGGTTCCCAAAGGAGATAGGGCTCCACAGGAACACCAACAGAGTCAACTATTTCATTGTGATGGTTTGAATGGGATGCCTGTCTAATTTCGGGCATCACAACATATGATACTGTCTTGGTGAGACCTTTTGGGTGGTTTAACTGGCTTGGCTTCCTGGAGGAAGTATGCCACTGGTTATCTTTAAAGTTACAGAAGCCAGGTGCCATTTGCTGTGTACTCTCTGTGCTTCAGGTTTGCTGCCTAAGATGAGAGCCCCCAGACCTCTGATTCCTGTTTGGTTGTCCTTCCTTCCTGCAACCATGCTCCTCTCTCATGACTTTGAAGGAATGTACTCTCTCTCCATCTCTAAGTCCCCAAAGGAAAAATCAGATCCCCTTACCTTTTCTGAGTGGTGACTCCAAAAGGATGGGTTCCTGCAAGTTGGGTCCCACAGCACATGGCTGGCTAGGCGAGAGATAAGTTGTCAGTATCTTGGTGAATGCTGGCAGAGGTTGTAATTTTTAACCATTCACGGAGAATATGGTTGAGCCAGAGGATGAATGGTGGTGACATCACCAACGGAATTCTATACAAAGGAAAAGGAAAATTTTACTGTTGGTTGTCTTACAAGTAATGGTACTTACAAAACTCTAAATATGAAGAAAACTGGGCATAAATGTTTTGTAGACCAGCTAATTGTATAATCAGAATTCAAAAGAAGTAAGAATATACAGCTAAAGTATTGCCTAGAATATTTTCTGCAAATCACTTCTCCCTATAGAATCATGGGAAAATTTTAAAATTACATATGAATATCCGTGTACTACATGCTACCCAGAGAACCCAGGGGAAGGTGTCAGGGTCCCTGGAAAGAGAATAAATGAAGAGAGCTAAAAGAGTCCATGTGTGTTCTGTGTATGGAAACATAAGCGTGTGTTAAACAGTGAACCATCTTCCCAGCCACCATGAGGACACATTTGATATCTAATGGAGTATGAATAGATATAACACACTTGTGACACACTAGAACATAAGGAGTATAAAGCACACTAGTGACCCTACACAATGCAGTTATGAAAACTTCTGCTCTGGTAAGGAAGAGATGCTGGGTCCTGGGTAGAAATGGGAGCTCAAAGTTTCTGTTATCTAAGAAATCATTCCATGGAGTATCGTACAGGAACATGATTCAAAGAAGTCAAAGCTATACCTGACCCAGACCTCTCTAGGGAGTCAGATGAGAAAGACAAAGTCAGTAATAGCTTCATGTTCTAATTAATGACATGTATTAACAGGTACAATATTCACAATACTATGGTAATAATATTAGGATGCAAGTAATCCACAAATATTTTACACACTTAGATACTTATCTCATATAGGAACTCAAAACAGTACCCTATGGTGATGTGCACACAACTGTGTAGCCTAGGCTGTCTTCCAAACCATGACAGTTATAATGTAGAAGACTCCCAAATGGTGGGATTACAGACATGGTACAACAGACATGGTGCTTGAGAAGTGCACCTGTTTATAAAGTGACTATACATGTCTGAGAAAAGTGAACCTCTCAGAAGAGTACACCATTCCTCTTTATCATTCTGTAAATACAAGCCTATGTACCTTCAAAATGCATTGTTACTATATTTGTGCAGCTCTTCAAGATCTCACTCTATCATTACCTTTGGATAGCAGAATTTTGTCCAAGTCCAGAATCGTCTTCTGGGACACTAGTCCAATATTGATAAGAAACGGAAGCAGGCAAGTTTCCTTGTACACTTCTCATTAAATCCTTTTTGAATGAAAAAAAACACAAAAAACAGAACCAAAGAAGAAGTCATGGTCAATGTACACTGTAGAAAGCATCTGAGAAACACTTTTGTATAAAAAGAGTATTTTAGACCAGTGATTCTCGACTTGTATGTCACCATTCGTTTGGGGAACCCAAATCTAATATCTGGCATATCAGATATACCATATACTCTGCATTATAATTCAAAACAGTAGCAACATTTCAGTACTAAATAACAGCAAAATTATGTCATGGTTAAGGATGACCACAGCATGATGAACATATTAGTGTCACAGGATTAGGAAGGCTGAGAACAACTGTTGAGACCCTACTTTCTTAAGAACTTCCTAACACATCACCAACCAGGATTTGGGCTCAAAATTAGAACACACAGGCAGGAGTTTATGTGTTCTTTTGTAATACTAGAATCCAAGTAGCATAGTTCTAGCTCCAGGATCAATGAAGTAAACTTACTGTGTGTTCATACTGCCCTTCCTGGTTTCCAGTCCGCAAAAGGACCTGCAATCAAAGATATGCACTCTACTTCACAGCCTTATGCTCTGCCTGTCTCAAAGGAGACCAGCTCCTATGTGGGACATCCAGATAGTAGCCTATCCTAACTGCTCTCTGAGAGGTTTCACCTAATCAGCTGACTAAAATACATAAATAGAGGAAGAGCCAAACTTTAGATGGAGCTCAAGGACTCTTATGGAACTGTTGGGGAAAGGATTCAGGTTCCCAAAGGAGATAGGGCTCCACAGGAACACCAACAGAGTCAACTATTTCATTGTGATGGTTTGAATGGGATGCCTGTCTAATTTCGGGCATCACAACATATGATACTGTCTTGGTGAGACCTTTTGGGTGGTTTAACTGGCTTGGCTTCCCTGGAGGAAGTATGCCACTGGTTATCTTTAAAGTTACAGAAGCCAGGTGCCATTTGCTGTGTACTCTCTGTGCTTCAGGTTTGCTGCCTAAGATGAGAGCCCCCAGACCTCTGATTCCTGTTTGGTTGTCCTTCCTTCCTGCAACCATGCTCCTCTCTCATGACTTTGAAGGAATGTACTCTCTCTCCATCTCTAAGTCCCCAAAGGAAAAATCAGATCCCCTTACCTTTTCTGAGTGGTGACTCCAAAAGGATGGGTTCCTGCAAGTTGGTCCCACAGCACATGGCTGGCTAGGCCGAGAGATAAGTTGTCAGTATCTTGGTGAATGCTGGCAGAGGTTGTAATTTTTAACCATTCACGGAGAATATGGTTGAGCCAGAGGATGATGGTGGTGACATCACCAACGGAATTCTATACAAAGGAAAAGGAAAATTTACTGTTGGTTGTCTTACAAGTAATGGTACTTACAAAACTCTAAATATGAAGAAAACTGGGCATAAATGTTTTGTAGACAGCTAATTGTATAATCAGAATTCAAAGAAGTAAGAATATACAGCTAAAGTATTGCCTAGAATATTTTCTGCAAATCACTTCTCCCTATAGAATCATGGGAAAATTTTAAAATTACATATGAATATCCGTGTACTACATGCTACCCAGAGAACCCAGGGGAAGGTGTCAGGGTCCCTGGAAAGAGAATAAATGAAGAGAGCTAAAAGAGTCCATGTGTGTTCTGTGTATGGAAACATAGAGCGGTGTTAAACAGTGAACCATCTTCCCAGCCACCATGAGGACACATTTGATATCTAATGGAGTATGAATAGATATAACACACTTGTGACACACTAGAACATAAGGAGTATAAAGCACACTAGTGACCCTACACAATGCAGTTATGAAAACTTCTGCTCTAGGTAAGGAAGAGATGCTGGGGTCCTGGGTAGAAATGGGAGCTCAAAGTTTCTGTTATCTAAGAAATCATTCCATGGAGTATCGTACAGGAACATGATTCAAAGAAGTCAAAGCTATACCTGACCCAGACCTCTCTAGGGAGTCAGATGAGAAAGACAAAGTCAGTAATAGCTTCATGTTCTAATTAATGACATGTATTTAAACAGGTACAATATTCACAATACTATGGTAATAATATTAGGATGCAAGTAATCCACAAATATTTTACACACTTAGATACTTATCTCATATAGGAACTCAAAACAGTACCCTATGGTGATGTGCACACAACTGTGTAGCCTAGGCTGTCTTCCAAACCATGACAGTTATAATGTAGAAGACTCCCAATGGTGGGATTACAGACATGGTACAACAGACATGGTGCTTGAGAAGTGCACCTGTTTATAAAGTGACTATACATGTCTGAGAAAAGTGAACCTCTCAGAAGAGTACACCATTCCTCTTTATCATTCTGTAAATACAAGCCTATGTACCTTCAAAATGCATTGTTACTATATTTGTGCAGCTCTTCAAGATCTCACTCTATCATTACCTTTGGATAGCAGAATTTTGTCCAAGTCCAGAATCGTCTTCTGGGACACTAGTCCAATATTGATAAGAAACGGAAGCAGGCAAGTTTCCTTGTACACTTCTCATGAAATCCTTTTTGAATGAAAAAAAAAACAAACAAACGAACCAAAGAAGAAGTCATGGTCAATGTACACTGTAGAAAGAATCTGAGAAACACTTTTGTATAAAAAGAGTATTTTAGACCAGTGATTCTCGACTTGTATGTCACCATTCGTTTGGGGAACCCAAATCTAATATCTGGCATATCCAGATATACCATATACTCTGCATTATAATTCAAAACAGTAGCAACATTTCAGGTACTAAATAACAGCAAAATTATGTCATGGTTAAGGATGACCACAGCATGATGAACATATTAGTGTCACAGGATTAGGAAGGCTGAGAACAACTGGTGAGACCCTACTTTCTTAAGAACTTCCTAACACATCACCAACCAGGATTTGGGCTCAAAATTAGAACACACAGGCAGGAGTTTATGTGTTCTTTTGTAATACTAGAATCCAAGTAGCATAGTTCTAGCTCCAGGATCAATGAAGTAAACTTACTGTGTGTTCATACTGCCCTTCCTGGTTTCCAGTCGCAAAAGGGCCTGCAATCAAAGATATGCACTCTACTTCACAGCCTTATGCTCTGCCTGTCTCAAAGGAGACCAGCTCCTATGTGGGACATCCAGAAGTAGCCTATCCTAACTGCTCTCTGAGAGGCTTCACCTATCAGCTGACTAAAAAATAAATGACGAAGAGCCAAACTTTAGATGGAGCTCAAGGACTCTATGGAACGTTGGGGAAAGGATTCAGGTTCCCAAAGGAGATAGGGCTCCACAGAACACCAACAGGTCAACTATTTCATTGTGATGGTTTAATGGGATGCCTGTCTAATTTCGGGCATCACAACATATGATACCTCTTGGTGAGACCTTTTGGGTGGTTTAATGGCTTGGCTTCCTGGAGGAAGTATGCCACTGGTTATTTTAAAGTTACAGAAGCCAGGTGCCATTTGCTGTGTACTCTCTGTGCTTCAGGTTTGCTGCCTAAGATGAGAGCCCCCAGACCTCTGATTCCTGTTTGGTTGTCCTTCCTTCCTGCAACCATGCTCCTCTCTCATGACTTTGAAGGAATGTACTCTCTCTCCATCTCTAAGTCCCCAAAGGAAAAATCAGATCCCCTTACCTTTTCTGAGTGGTGACTCCAAAGGATGGGTTCCTGCAAGTTGGGTCCCACAGCACATGGCTGGCTAGGCCGAGAGATAAGTTGTCAGTATCTTGGTGAATGCTGGCAGAGGTTGTAATTTTTAACCATTCACGGAGAATATGGTTGAGCCAGAGGATGAATGGTGGTGACATCACCAACGGAATTCTATACAAAGGAAAAGGAAAATTTTACTGTTGGTTGTCTTACAAGTAATGGTACTTACAAAACTCTAAATATGAAGAAAACTGGGCATAAATGTTTTGTAGACAGCTAATTGTATAATCAGAATTCAAAAGAAGTAAGAATATACAGCTAAAGTATTGCCTAGAATATTTTCTGCAAATCACTTCTCCCTATAGAATCATGGGAAATTTTAAAATTACATATGAATATCCGTGTACTACATGCTACCCAGAGAACCCAGGGGAAGGTGTCAGGGTCCCTGGAAAAGAATAAATGAAGAGAGCTAAAAGAGTCCATGTGTGTTCTGTGTATGGAAACATATAGCGGTGTTAAACAGTGAACCATCTTCCCAGCCACCATGAGGACACATTTGATATCTAATGGAGTATGAATAGATATAACACACTTGTGACACACTAGAACATAAGGAGTATAAAGCACACTAGTGACCCTACACAATGCAGTTATAAAAACTTCTGCTCTAGGTAAGGAAGAGATGCTGGGGTCCTGGGTAGAAATGGGAGCTCAAAGTTTCTGTTATCTAAGAAATCATTCCATGGAGTATCGTACAGGAACATGATTCAAGAAGTCAAAGCTATACCTGACCCAGACCTCTCTAGGGAGTCAGATGAGAAAGACAAAGTCAGTAATAGCTTCATGTTCTAATTAATGACATGTATTTAACAGGTACAATATTCACAATACTATGGTAATAATATTAGGATGCAAGTAATCCACAAATATTTTACACACTTAGATACTTATCTCATATAGGAACTCAAAACAGTACCCTATGGTGATGTGCACACAACTGTGTAGCCTAGGCTGTCTTCCAAACCATGACAGTTATAATGTAGAAGACTCCCAAATGGTGGGATTACAGACATGGTACAACAGACATGGTGCTTGAGAAGTGCACCTGTTTATAAAGTGACTATACATGTCTGAGAAAAGTGAACCTCTCAGAAGAGTACACCATTCCTCTTTATCATTCTGTAAATACAAGCCTATGTACCTTCAAAATGCATTGTTACTATATTTGTGCAGCTCTTCAAGATCTCACTCTATCATTACCTTTGTATAGCAGAATTTTGTCCAAGTCCAGAATCGTCTTCTGGGACACTAGTCCAATATTGATAAGAAACGGAAGCAGGCAAGTTTCCTTGTACACTTCTCATAAATCCTTTTTGAATGAAAAAAAAAACAAACAAACAGAACCAAAGAAGAATCATGGTCAATGTACACTGTAGAAAGAATCTGAGAAACACTTTTGTATAAAAAGAGTATTTTAGACCAGTGATTCTCGACTTGTATGTCACCATTCGTTTGGGAACCAAATCTAATATCTGGCATATCAGATATACCATATACTCTGCATTATAATTCAAAACAGTAGCAACATTTCAGGTACTAAATAACAGCAAAATTATGTCATGGTTAAGGATGACCACAGCATGATGAACATATTAGTGTCACAGGATTAGGAAGGCTGAGAACAACTGGTTGAGACCCTACTTTCTTAAGAACTTCCTAACACATCACCAACCAGGATTTGGCTCAAAATTAGAACACACAGGCAGGAGTTTATGTGTTCTTTTGTAATACTAGAATCCAAGTAGCATAGTTCTAGCTCCAGGATCAATCAAGTAAACTTACTGTATGTCATACTGCCCTTCCTGGTTTCCAGTCCGCAAAAGGACCTGCAATCAAAGATATGCACTCTACTTCACAGCCTTATGCTCTGCCTGTCTCAAAGGAGACCAGCTCCTATGTGGGACATCCAGATAGTAGCCTATCCTGACTGCTCTCTGAGAGGCTTCACCTATCAGCTGACTAAAATACATAAATAGAGGAAGAGCCAAACATTAGATGGAGCTCAAGGACTCTTATGGAACTGTTGGGGAAAGGATTCAGGTTCCAGAAAGGAGATAGGGACTCCACAGAAACACCAAACTAGTTGGGTCCACCAAGGAATGTACTCTCTCTCATCTCTAAGTCCCCAAAGGAAAAATCAGATCCCCTTACCTTTTCTGAGTGGTGACTCCAAAAGGATGGGTTCCTGCAAGTTGGGTCCCACAGCACATGGCTGGCTAGGCCGAGAGATAAGTTGTCAGTATCTTGGTGAATGCTGGCAGAGGTTGTAATTTTTAACCATTCACGGAGAATATGGTTGAGCCAGAGGATGAATGGTGGTGACATCACCAACGGAATTCTATACAAAGGAAAAGGAAAATTTTACTGTTGGTTGTCTTACAAGTAATGGTACTTACAAAACTCTAAATATGAAGAAAACTGGGCATAAATGTTTTGTAGACCAGCTAATTGTATAATCAGAATTCAAAAGAAGTAAGAATATACAGCTAAAGTATTGCCTAGAATATTTTCTGCAAATCACTTCTCCCTATAGAATCATGGGAAAATTTTAAAATTACATATGAATATCCGTGTACTACATGCTACCCAGAGAACCCAGGGGAAGGTGTCAGGGTCCCTGGAAAGAGAATAAATGAAGAGAGCTAAAAGAGTCCATGTGTGTTCTGTGTATGGAAACATAAGCGGTGTTAAACAGTGAACCATCTTCCCAGCCACCATGAGGACACATTTGATATCTAATGGAGTATGAATAGATATAACACACTTGTGACACACTAGAACATAAGGAGTATAAAGCACACTAGTGACCCTACACAATGCAGTTATGAAAACTTCTGCTCTAGGTAAGGAAGAGATGCTGGGGTCCTGGGTAGAAATGGGAGCTCAAAGTTTCTGTTATCTAAGAAATCATTCCATGGAGTATCGTACAGGAACATGATTCAAAGAAGTCAAAGCTATACCTGACCCAGACCTCTCTAGGGAGTCAGATGAGAAAGACAAAGTCAGTAATAGCTTCATGTTCTAATTAATGACATGTATTAACAGGTACAATATTCACAATACTATGGTAATAATATTAGGATGCAAGTAATCCACAAATATTTTACACACTTAGATACTTATCTCATATAGGAACTCAAAACAGTACCCTATGGTGATGTGCACACAACTGTGTAGCCTAGGCTGTCTTCCAAACCATGACAGTTATAATGTAGAAGACTCCCAAATGGTGGGATTACAGACATGGTACAACAGACATGGTGCTTGAGAAGTGCACCTGTTTATAAAGTGACTATACATGTCTGAGAAAAGTGAACCTCTCAGAAGAGTACACCATTCCTCTTTATCATTCTGTAAATACAGCCTATGTACCTTCAAAATGCATTGTTC
>JAJTUV010004442.1:0-38491 GCA_021653895.1 Mastomys natalensis
GGGGATCAGGAAGCCATCTTTGACAATATGGAGACTTAAGTTCAGCCAAAGATACAGAAAGCCTTGTCTACAAAAGTGGATTGTGTACATAGAGGCCAGTGTGAGGTCTGACTTCAATTGTCATTTTATTTTTATTTATTTATTTATTTATTTATTTATTTATTTTTTTTTTTTTTTTTTTTTTGGTTTTCGAGACAGGGTTTCTCTGTGTAGCCCTGGCTGTCCTGGAACTCACTCTGTAGACCAGGCTGGCCTCGAACTCAGAAATCCGCCTGCCTCTGCCTCCCAAGTGCTGGGATTAAAGGCGTGCGCCACCACGCCCGGCCAATTGTCATTTTAAAAAGTAGCATCAAGTACTTAGTACATTTCATAACTCTGGTGGGCATCATTCATTTAGAGGCATTTTAACTTCAAAATCTGGAATCCAAATTCTTTGAGAGTTGTTAGTAAGATAGCTTCAATTTAACTGTTCGGTGATATAAACTATTATAAATAGCAAAGGTGAGGGGCAGGAGGACAGAAATGAGTAGACATTAACAGGACAGAGAGAAGGTCCAGGATAATAATACAAGAAACAAGAACCTCCTCCATTGATCAACGATTACCCACCATCCAAAGTCCTTTGGCCTCATACCTAATTACTAACTTCATCGTAGTCCTTGTTCTTAGAGATCCCAAGTAACACCAGAGACACTTATTTTCCTATGGATTAGAGAACAGGGAGATGGAGAGAGGGGGATACTTCTTAGTTGTGAGTCAGACAAAGTATTCCAAAGAAAGTAACATCTAAGCTAATTACTCAAGATCCATAATGATATCAACAGCTAAAGATAGCTTGTTGGTGGTGGTGCACAACTTTAACTTTTAATTAACTAGGGAGGCAGAGGCAGGCAGATCTCTGTGAGTTCCAGGACAGCCAAGGCTATACAAAGCAACCCTGTCTCAAAAAAAAAAAAAAAAAAAAAAAAAAAAAAAAAAAAAAAGAGGGAGGCTGAAGATAGAAGAGGTAGGATGCTCTGAAGGTCTACATAGAGTTTAGAGATAAGAAAGAGCAATAAAAAATATTAGTGGAGCAAAGGCAGTTGTCTGGGGAAGTGTAGGGTTGTTATTTTTCTCAAGGGGGTAGACAGCTGGGGAGGCTTGATTAGTTCTTGAGTAGGAAAGTGTCATTATCAAATTAACATTTTAGAAGGAAGGGAGATTTGGGAAGAGGCTGATGCAGTCATCCAAGAGAAGAGAAGCTGAGAAAGTAACAGTGAGAGTAGAGAAGAGGAGATGGACTGAGAAGTGATTGGCAGAAGAAAATACAGGTGTCAGATACTTGGGGCGTGAAGAAGATGGAGGAGGAGATGCATATGATTGAGAATGGAGGTCACAGTAAGTTAGAGTCTTCAGGCTTAGCAATGGATTCACTTATTGCATGAATAATTACTAAAGCACTGTTCTAGGTGTGAGCAATGGCGCACTGAGCAGGAGAGATGCTTGCCCTGGTGAATCTTACTGTAGATAAGACAAATAACAAACAACAGGATGTATGTGGTGAAGGGTAGAGGATGTTGGTGTGCCTTTTAAGGAGTTAACTCTTTAATGATGAATTGTTGATCAGAGGCTTGACGGAGGTCAGGCAGAGAAGCCATACACAAATTTAGAATGATATTCCAGACAGTGTGTTGTGTGTGTTTGAAGAACAATAGGAAGGATGATGTGATGTTTAAGAAAGGTTGAATGAGAGGCAAAAGGAGTAGAAGATAAGGTGCCAGCAGCTGATGATATACAGAATGTTAGAGCTATTTAGAAGGTAGAATGAGCAAATTCCAGTCAGTCACTCTGACTTGCTGAGGAAGCAGGAAGAATCAAGCATGTGTGTCCAATCTCCAATTTGTAGGCCATATTTGACTAATAGTAGCTATGAATTTGGTTTAACACAAAATGTTAAACTTACCTAAAACATTGTTGAGACCTTTTGCATTTTTTCCCTTGTAACATGATCGCACAGTTTTTAAGTATAAACTGTGGAGGTGTCATCATGTCAAAATGTCAAAAGGTTGGACCTGCCTGGCAGGGTAACTCCAAGGTGTGTTTTGGGGGCAGGTGACTAGGTGTAAGGCAATAGTTTTCACTAAGGTGGGAGATGTGAGAGGCAAGGCTTGTCCTGATAAGGTTATGAGAGAGGTCCCTCTGGCATCTGAGGACTGGACAGGCTGGACCGACTGGACGGGCTAGACAGGCTAGCCTAGACCCAGCAGAAAGATATGTGCTAGATAGAGCCATACCTGAAGTTACGAAGTGGAATAATATCACTAAAAGGAAGGAGACATGAAAGAGAATATGAGGCCGGGCGGTGGTGGCGCATGCCTTTAATCCCAGCACTTGGGAGGCAGAGGCAGGCGGATTTCTGAGTTCGAGGCCAGCCTGGTCTACCGATCGAGTTCCAGGACAGCCCAGACAACACAGAGAAACCCTGTCTCGAAAAAACCAAAAAAAAAGAAAAAAAAAAGAAAAAAAAGAAAGAGAATATGAAGGAAGAACTGAGAAGAGGTACCAGCATGAAGAGTGGGCCCAGGAAGAGGTAGAAGGCTGGGCCAGAGAAATAGCAGGGAAACCAACTGTGACGGGGCTCACCAAGGAAGGAAGTGGCCTTGTTAAGAGTATTAAATCTTGTGGCCAGGAGAAGTTAAGTCCAGGGTAGACGTGAATATATTGCCTCAACCATCAGGAATTCCTGGGCAACCTTTCTAAAAACCATTTTCCATGCAGTGATGACTGCAGGAGGCAGATTGCAGTGGGTTGCAGAACTCGTAGGAGGTACTGAGATGGAGATGGCCAGTGTGGACACATTTTTCAAGAAGCTTAGCTGTGAAGAAGAAAGAGGGACAGAGGGAGATGTGGAGGCAGGTAGAGGGTTTTGATTCCCAGATGGGAAAGACTTGAGCTTCTATAAATGAGGACAGGAAGGGAGGCAACAAAGAGGGAACAGTTGAGAATGTGGGAGAAAAGAAGGGATGGTTGTTGTGGATGAGAGAGCAGGGATAGGCCAGAGCACAGGTGAAAACTGGCCTTAAATAGGATAGGGGGCCCCTCTTTCTCTCCAAGAGGGGAAATAGTAGTGGTATGTGGGCATATAGGTGCATTGAGATTGTAGAAGGAATGCTTCAAGAATTCAAAGAAATCAACAAATAGACCTGACCAAGCACATAAATGCCAGATCCAGGTAGAAGCAAAGAATAGCCTATGTCTGGGAGTCAGGGAGGATGGCTCTTGGGAAGAAGCATTTGATCAGGTGCATGAAATTCAGCATGCATAGAATCAGCAAAGGCACAGAGGAATGAAAAGGCTGGGCATACAGATGGAATAATGAGCTTGTTTGATTACAGTTCAGCATGAGTGAGTATAACAACGTGGATACCACTGGCAATAGTGGCTGTAATGTTACCATGTGTTAAGCACCAAACTATCCGTGGATTTATTTAGTCCTACCATAGTTCCCCATTATGCAGATAAGGAATTGAGTACCAGGCCGGTTAGGAAATGGATCCCAACCTACTGAGGTGGTAAGTGATGGGCTAGTATTGAAAGTCTGGCCTGTTTGAGTCAATCTGTCCAGAAAAGCCAGGTGAGACTATATGATGAGGGAGTCTTCAATGGCAACTTGAAGTCTTAACTTTATCCAGCAGACAGTGAAGAGCAAGATGAGTATGTGAACAGAAGAGATTGGTGCTTAGAGTGAACTTTTAAGGAGGCTTAAAAAGTAAGGAGAAGGAGGTTGTCCAAGGAAGAGAGAGCAGGAGCCTTGCCCCTTGGTAATAGGAAAATGCACAGTGAGACTGGACTGTCATTCGTTTCTCAGGACAACCTTAAGAATTATGGCATTTTTATCAAGTTGTAGAGATGAGGAGTGGGAAGCCAAGGCTCAGGGCTTTGAGACCTGGTCTATGTGATTTTGCTGATTCAGTGTATGGAACAGTGTGTCAGAGGTATCTCCAGGTTGAAGAAGTGTGCGTGCACATGTGTAAGTATGTGTATCCATGTGTGTGCTTGTCTGCCAGGTGAACCACGGTGCCTTCCCCTGCTTGTCATCTTTCCTCCTCATCTCTTCCTGATCGTTTTCTTTCCTGGAACATTTTCTGAACTGAGTCTGGGAATGGGATGTTGCCATTTCCTTAGTTGTTCCCAGAACTGGTCCCCTCTCAGCCCTACTATCTGTCAATACACTATATGGTACTGTACCTCCACTCCAGTGGCTGTCTTATGCAGTCTGGCCTCTTAGAAATGAGATTTAAAAACAATGAACAAAATTCCATTGTTCTTATTTCCTTTGCGATTGTTTGCTAGGGATTTGATATATGTCCTAGGCCTCACAGCAGTCCTGGGAGTTGGAAGTCCCATTTTACAGATGAGGTAATAACTCCTGAGAGGGCCAATACAATGCCCAAGACCACATAACATGGAAACAATTGTAAAGCCTGGGTCTAGGCCCAGATCTTGCTCTCCTTTCCTTTCCTTTCCTTTCCTTTCCTTTCCTTTCCTTTCCTTTCCTTTCCTTTCCTTTCCTTTCCTTTCCTTTCCTTTCCTTTCCTTTCCTTTCCTTTCCTTTCCTTTCCTTTTCCCTTTTCTTTTTCCTTTCCTTTCCTTTCTCTCCTCTCCTCTTCTTTTCTTTTTCCCTTTTTTCTCTTTTTTTTTGTGGTTCTAGGAGTGTAACCTAGGGCCTTGCATATGCTAGGCTCTATATTGGGCTACATCCCTAACCCATGAACTCAGGTCTTTTTACTTCGAAAGCTGAGTACTTCCCATACTTTATTTCTAAGCATCGTCTTGTTTTTGCGGACCTTGAGTCTTAATGAAATACAAATCTTTGTCCTATAAGGACAGAGTGGATTTCTAACACAAAACCTAGAAGGATGGAGTATAAGATCTGAAACTCTAAGAACTTTGGATTAAATTCTGACTGTATTTTATACCCAATTTATTTAACATCTCCGAAGTTAAGCATCATTTCTAAAATGATGTTTTTGCAAAGTTGTTGCAGGGGTTAGATGAGATAATGTATACTAAGTTCTAGCATAAAACAAGTCAATGTTATTTATAGGAAAATTAAGGTTGGGCAACTGTCAGAGTCAGAAATTGTGTTTCTTTACTGGGAAGGTGTCCCTGAGATTAAGGTTGGGTTGGGGAGGGCTATTCCTTTCTTGAAGACTGAGTTGGAGGTAGCCTTGGATAATGTGTCACACTGGCTACCCTCTTTGGACCCCATCATAGCACAACCTCCCAGTTCTGGCCCTTTCATGTATCTCCCCTTCTCTGCAAACTAATGTCTCTGCCTCTCTCTGTCATCCCTGCCTGTGGCCTCTACCCTGCCCTTCCTGGCCCCAGGGAGAGGAGGAGGAGGAGGAAACTGAGGAAGAGGAAGAGGAAGACGCTCACCAGTTCTGCTGTCCGGCCTCCGAATGCATGTAGTCCCTCCTCTCGGTAACTGAGAGGACAAGGGCCATTTTCTATGCAGAAGCAAAAGCCTTAACCAGCCCCCACCCCTGCCTCTGTGGATCCCTCATGGGACCCTGTCCCCTGCTTCAGGAACCAGATGGGCAAGCATCATGCTCTTACTTCCCCAACCTCCTTCTTGGAATTCCTCCCCACCCCTGCTATCTCCCTAGGCTCTAGCCTCTGAATTAAAGAGCTGGAGTCCTAGATTTTACTAATATGTGGGAGAAGCAGAGCTTGGAGCTTGAAGCTTGCAACCTGGACCCTCTTGCACCCATACACCCACTTCCCAGGCACCCTGGAGCTTGTTTACTACTGGAAAGGTCTCCAAATGACACCCCAAGGACCTACCTCTGTTCTCTGTGAGCATGAGCAAGATGCAGGGTGCCTAGGGCTCAGAGGACCAGACGGGAGCAGGAATCCAGCCTGCCTAGTTCCCCGTCACTCATCCCTTGCTGTGGCCATAGCTGCCGTTTTCTCCACTGCTTGAAGGCCTCACCTCATACCCTCTCCCCAACCCCTATCACTCCCATAGTGCTCTGTAAACATGATTAGGAGGAAAAGGCCTTTCAGCATGTGTGTTGCTATGTGTAAAGAAATTTCCATCAATAAAAGCTGATCTCTTCTCTCTGTCTGATGTATGTTCCACCTACCCCATCTCCCTGTCTCCATCCCACCAGAACTTTGTCTTTTTTCCTATCCAGAACTGGTAAAGGGCTGGAAGACAGAGTAGGGTTTGATTTGTGGCTTGTCAATGCCTAAAAGTCATTCAAAAAATAAATGTGTGAATGTCTCCCGGCAGGAACACGCCTATTGCCTTCTTTAGTGCACTAGCCTGGGGCATTTTTGAACTGGCTAATCTTGATAATGACCCTTGATTTCTGCAATACATAGTTTACTCATCTGGAAAATTGGGATGGTGGTTTGACCAGGGTCACCAGAATTCTTCCAGCTCTGACGTTCGGAATCTAAGATGCTGCCATTTCAAAAAGCTGTAATTATGAGCTTTGAAGATACTATGATTCTGGGACATATTTCATGCAATTCTGTGATTTTTCTTTCTACAGTGTTATGATACTTGGATTCCCTAATCCTATGATTTTTAGATTTCATAATTCTACCACTTAAAAAATCTGATGATATGATTTTAATATTCTGTGATATTAGGATTCCTTGGTTCTGATACTGTAACTTTAGGATCTCCAAGAGGAAGCCATTTCCCCAACAAAACTGCAAACACTTCCTTGGCCTGGCTGAAGCTAAGACCCTTTAAAGCAGTGGTCCTCACATCAGATATTTACATCATGATTCATAACAGTTGCAAAATTACAGTTATAAAGTAGCAACAAAATAATTTTGTGGTTGGGGTCACCACAACATGAGGAACTGTATTAAAGGATCACAGCATTAGGAAGGTTGAGAACCACTGCTTTGAAGGGTACTCCTGGGAGAGAAGACAGGGGCCTTTGTGAATTTGTGTTCCCCTTCTATGATGTATTTATGTTAAGAAATGGAAATGTGGGTGGGGAGTGGTAGGATCCGGGGACTTGCTGGAGGAAGATGGATAAAAATTGGGTCTCAGGTATTGGGAAAGATTTGATTAGGTGGCAAGAGGTAAGAAGACATTTCAGGGGCTAGGAACCATATACGGGGAAAAAACCCACTGGCGTGCCCCTGGGTCAAGTTGGGGAATGAGAGTAATTACTGTGCTCAAATGTCTCTCCAGGATATGTGAGTCTAGATGACCTGTGACCAGGAGAACACCATCTGTTCTTTATTTGAGTGGAAATAGAAGGAAGTAGGCAGGGGTTAACTGAATGAAGGAAAAGGTCAAGTCAAGAGCGGACTGGAAACTGTAAGAGTGCTTAACACCTGTTCAGGCAACTGAACTGGCTGAACAAGAGTGGGCTGTGCTTCAGGAAGGGAGCAGGCCTATATCTGCTGTGAGAAAAATATACCTCCGCGTATCTGTGCATCTATGTGCACGTGTGTGTGTGTGTTGTGTGTGTGTGTGTGTGTGTGTGTGTGTGTGGCTACACGGGTCTCACAGTAGTGAGAGACTGCATGAGCTGCTGTGTGATTCTGTAGGACTGAGCCTGAGGAATCCTGAGAAGATGAGGTTTCTGTGTGAGGTCTGGCTTTCTGTACCTGGAAGCTTCTATGTATGTGCCCAGTGAATTTAATCACAGGGTAGGATATGGTTGACTTTAAAACATGGGTGTGGCTCTTTGGATAACAATTATCAGACAGAGGGTGACACACATACAAACATGTTCCCTGTAGATATAGGGAACAAGATAGCTGAGCAAGGTGAAAATGAATCACTTTTGGAAAACAGATGTTGGGGAAGGGGGTGGCTGGAGAGATGGCTCAGCAGTTAAGAGCACTGATTGCTCTTCCAGAGGTCCTGAGTTCAATTCCCAGCAACCACATGGTGGCTCACAACCATCTGCAGTGGGATCTGATGCCTCTTCTGGTGTGTCTGAAGATACCTACAGTATATAAATAAAATAAATAAATCTTTTTTAAAAAAAGAAAACAGATATGGGGATCAAGAGTGGGCAATGCATATTTCAAGAAAGACTAGTGGTCAGGGCCACCATAAGATGGGTGAGCATGAGACACAGAGGAGACAGTACCTGATCCTGTCAGGTGGTGCTGGGGTGAGAGTGAGTCAGAATTCTCTGGGCTGGAGGCTCTGCCTGTTCAGGGTATTCAGAATGAAGATGAGCTCATCTAGGCCAGTTAAATCCAAGGGTAAAAAAGAGAAAAGACATTTTGGACAAGAAAAATAAAGCAAGTCTTTGAGCGCAGAAATGGATAAGCTTGCTATATGAGAATTGCAAGTAGCCTATTGTTGTTCCCTGTTTGGAACATATTTGAGCAGAATGAGAGGCCATAGGAAGCGGTGGGGGTGGCATGGGTATTTTGTAGCTCAAAGTACAACTTTTGTCTAGGAGATAGGGAAGTTTTCGAGAGAAAGTCACTTTCGCTGCCTGAGTTTCAGTTGCATCTATGGGACTGGATGGTTCTTAAAACTTGTTTGCAAAGTTCACTCCAAGTCTGTGGACTGAACAAATCTATGAGTCATTGTTCTTAAATGCAGGACTTTTTCCCATCAAACTTCAGCCTTTCCTGCTTCCTCACTTACTGCTCCACAGATATTTACCCCAGGGTCTAGTCTGTTGTTTGCTTCTATGGGAAGAGATGGAGAGATAGATAGTCAAGGACTCCACTTCTGAAGGGGACAGGAAGAGCAGGAACTTTTCTACGCAGACTCGTGCGTGTGGAGATGGGGATCAAACCCAAATCTGGAGATGCTAGGCAAATGCTCTGCCACTTAGCCATGCTACCAGCGCGTGTGCTCAGATATGTTTTCCTTTGAGTCTTGGCTCCTCCACTACTTAGTTTTGAGACCTTTTGCAACTGAGTTCATCTCGCCACCTATGTTGTATCTTCTTCAGTGAGAAAAGCCAGACTTTACACAATTGCTAGGCCTGATGAAAAGAATAAATTATAAGTAATATTTTTCTAGGGTTGCAATGAGCAGATCCAGGATTCCAACCTAGGTCTTTGGCTCCCAGAATCTGCTTTCCCACTGTTTACTGGTTAGCCCTCAGCTCTTAGCTAATCTAGACTGGATTTGGGATTGGACTTTATGTGGCACTGGATTGGATAGCAAAAAGCCCTGCTCCAGTCACTCTCTCTGTCAGCTCAATCTTCTTGCCTAGCCTTTTACTTCTAGAACCTAATCCCTTGGCTCCATCTATACACCCTGACCCCTTGTTTTCTTGTATCTCACTTCTAGCCCTTCACTTTCCAACCTAAGTTGTCATGGGGATAGTTTTCAGCAACCTTGCTTTCCTCTTGCCCTCATTCTTATGGTATCCATAGCAACAGTCTCCATTCATTTCCATGGCAACTGCATTCTGATTCCCATTCCCCGGCTGAATTCCTGGCGCTGGGCAGTACCAATAAGAGAAGGAGGAGAAAAGACCCCCCCCCCACTAAACTGGAGTAGCATCTGGGAAGGGTCTGTGCCCCACCCTCTGTCACGGGCAGACCAATCTCAAATCTCTAGAAGCGTCCTAACCTGTTTCCCCATCTAGAGCCTTGGCTTACAAGATTGCTCTACTCTCATCTTGCCTAGCTCCTCCTAGGCAAAGCACAGTCCATGAGCTTCCTCTCCCAGGAAGACTTCAAGACAGCAAGGAGGGCTAGCACAGGCTTTGGGTCTGAATCCTATCCTGCCAGTTGCTAGCTGTGACCTTTGTCATTCAGTTTTTCCTCTTAGAGCTGTTTTCTTTCCTCTGTAAGACAGGGATTCTTAATTCTTTCCTTGTGTTTGCCATGAAGATTAAATAATGTGTGGAAAATGCCTGACACAGGGTAGGTGCATAGTTAAGTGCAGTTTATTTTTATTCTGCTCGCCACCCCAAGCAGAAGGAATCTCTCTCCTTTACTCCCCATCACTTCCTGTATTCCCACCCCTGATAACTTTCCACTTTGTTCTGTGGTTTATTTGTGTAGCATGGCTTATTCTCCCCCTCTACAAAGGATGCTCTCATTTCCCCCTAAAGAATAGTCCTGCAGGCAATGTGTGTTTGTGTCTACATGTATTCATGTCTACTTCCGTGTGACTATGAATGTGTTATTTGTTTCTAGACACAAATATTTGTTCGCTTTTGGATGTGTCTGTGATATTCTACTTGTCCATTGCGTGAGGTGGGAGGGGGTTCCATGTGATTGGCCTGTGTTTTAAGGGCTCTAACATGAGGGGTTCCGTACCTCCAGTCACAGATTCTTCAGCATCCCCTCAAGCAATCTCCTTGCTTTTGGCCAGTCTCTCCCATGGGATGCTGTGCTGCCACCCTACAATTCCTGAGACTGTTCTCTTTGCAATCAAAATGGGGCAAGTTCTCAAGAGAGGAATTACCAAGGAGTAGAAAGCTGGAGCAGCACAGGGTTGGGAGTAGGAGAGGTGCTGAAATATCATTAGGGGGTAGTCTGAGCTCTGAGTTTGCAATTTAGCTTGCTTACCTAATAGCTACGTATGATCTTGAGTTACATTTACATCAACTTTACCTCTCTTCACTATGGAGGGGGCTAACTGTTATAGGAATGCAAGGGGCAGAGATGACTCCAGAGCCCTACCGTAACATAAAGGAGGGGCATGTATGTAAGGCAACATGTGCAAAGCAGGCAAGCAGGTGTGGAAAGGCACACCTTAGCTAAATGTTGAAGTGTGAGCAGAAGGTAGTCAAGTTTAGGTGTGGTATAGGTTCAGGCCAGGTAAAGAAGCTGAAAGCTGTTTCTATTGATGATAACTTAGGTACATCCTTCCTATGTTCTGTCAAATCTGAGCAAAAGCCAAAGTCTTTATGATAGGCCCAATGTCCCTGTATTAGTCTCTTTTTGTTGCTGTGATAAAAAATGGACCACAAGCAACTTGGGGAGGAAAAGGTGTATTTCGCATCAGGAATGTCAGCGTAGGAACTCAGGTCAGAAACCTGGAGGCAGAAACTGAAGCCAAGACCATGCATGCTGCTTATTGGCTTGCTTTCCATGGCTTGCTCTGCCCACTTTTGTGTACACCCCAGGGCCACTTGCCCAGGGTGGCACCATCCACTGTGCCCTAGGCCCTCCACATCAGTTGGCAATCAAGAAAATGCCCACATACATGCCCACAAGCCAATCTGATGGAGACAAATCCTCAGTTGAAGCTCCCCGTTTCTAGGTGACGCTATCTTGTGTCAAGTTGACAAAAGTTAACTAGTACAACTTTCATTACATGTCTAATCTTATTTCTCATTATGCTCTCTTGTTCACTAGGTTCTGGCTATATTGTCTTTTTATTGATCCTTAAACATGTAGACATGTACTGATTTACTCTCTCTCTAGCCTCAGACAGCTACACAGCTCACTCCCTCATTTCCACCAGGATTCTGCTTCTGTGTCATTCCCCACAACCAAGACTTTCCTGGACATCACATCTAAAATAGCAGATTTGGCTGGGTTTGTAGATCAGTGGTAAAGAGCTTGTCTATCCAGCATAATTTTCTGAATTCTATCCCTAGTCTGTCTCTGTCTGTGTCTGTCTCTCTCTTTCACACACACACATAGACACACACACACACAGACACATGCACACACATGTGCACACACACACAATAAAACAGTACCTTTTAACATTCTGCTTTTTTTCTATCTTAACATTTATTTGAAATGATAGATCTCTCTCTCTCTCTCTCTCTCTCTCTCTCTCTCTCTCTCTCTTTCTCTCTGTCTCTCTCTTTCTCTTTCATCTGTTACCCTCACTATAATATCACCTTCCTGAAGAAATAATTTGGGGGCTTTGATTTTTGTTGTATTTCTGGTGCTTAATGGTGATACATGGAAAGTACTTGGTTGTTGTTTTATTGAGTGAATTATGGGAAGCTGTGGCAGGGTTAGGTGAGAAAGGAAGATGGGCTGATTTATGTCTTTCAACAGTCTTCTCTATCCACAGCATAGAGAAGACATTTGCAAATAAGCCTGAAGTTTTTGGTATAAATTTGAGTGAGAGTTTTATTAGAGCAACCACCAAGAACATCCACTGACTCTCTTACACCAGAAATACCTACTGTGGTTTGATCTAGTCCCATGTCCTGTGCCAATCAGAGAGATTACCAAATTCTCTTCCTAGGCTAGGATACTGAGAGTCGTGCACTCTTTGCCAAAGCTAATCTGTGCCAAAAGAAAAAGAAAAAGAAAAAGAAAAAAGAAGTCATGTGTAAAGATAGGGGATCTGAGCAAGATCAGTAGTAATTTCTGGCTGGTGGCAAGATTCAGGGGGCATCTCAGTAGGGGCATATACCTTGAATCTTAACAGAACCAGCATGTGGAACATTTCTCAGGTTGCACTAGCAGAGATAATGGGGTAGCATTGGGAGTAGAAGGTATTATATGAGCAGTTTGGAGGTAGGGACCTGAGGAACATTTGAGAGAAACAGAATCTGGGCTAGGTGAATTAGATTAAGGGGTTGCTTAATGATTGAGGGTGTGAACTCTGAAGTCACTGTGCCTGGAGTTGAATCCTGCTTGTATTGTTGGTAGCTAATGTCCCTGGGCTTTGTTTTCTATATAAAATGAAGACAAATAACAACCTTATAGCATTGTTGGAAAGAACAACCAAGTTATTAAGTACCAAGTGGTAAGAATGGTACCTAAATATTAAGTATTCTAGAAACATTGCCTGCTGAACCTTGAGAGGTCTCCAATGCCAGAATGGTTGGAAATTGGACTAACTTGTAGACAGTGAGAGCTGTGAATGATTTGTGGGTAGAGGAGACAGTTGCTCAAACCTGGGTTTGAAATGTGTACTGGTAAGGGAGATGTCTGAGAGGTTGGTAGAGCAGGATCCGGCCATCCTGAGGGAGACAAGAGTGTCTCTGATGCTGGACTGGGCTGGGTCTAACCTGTGAATGGTGGCCTCAGGGGCCTCTGAGGTCCGAGAGAAAGGAAATTTAGGGTGCAAAGCAGCCCTTCAGTCTCCGTTCTGACCAGTACACAGGAGGATGGAGGATAGACAGTGAGTGAGTGTTCCCACCAGGGCGAAACTCAGCTCTACTGCCCCTGACCTCCAGCACAGAGTATAGGCAGACCTCAGACAACACAGGCTCTTCTGCCAGTAGGTAACACCTTCCACCCACCCAACTTGCCCTTGCCTTGCCCCCTGGCCTTTCTCAATAGAGATGGAGGAGTGGCCCTTTAATCCTTTTACTAGCCAAGGCCCCCCCATCCCCCGTGCCCGCCAGCCTATATTACTTCCCTGATTTAAAAAAAAAAATCATTCTTTTAGTCCCAACCACACCCATTCTCTCACAACCTCCTCCATGCCTCAGTTTTCCTGGTTCAACCCACCTCTGTGCTTCTCAACATGCCCTGGAGCTCTGCTGCCACCTGGGTTCCCTGGCAGCCTGGTTGCCATGGTACTGTGGAGCAGGTCTGGCAGAACAACAGCTCTAGGTAACCCCAGCAGGCAAGACCTGGGACCCAGCTCCTGCCACCTTTCTGCTTGAGAGCCCCCTGCCCTCCTCCCGGAGCTGAGCAGAGGAGGACATGAGGAGAAAAAGGAAGCTTCCCCGCAGGGCAGCTCTTTACCTGTGAGGATGCTGAATGGGAGGCACTTCCCAATGTGGCCCAGCCTGTGCCTTCACCCTGCCTCTCACCACCAGCAGCAGCAGCCGCAGCAGCAGCAGTAACAGCAGCAGTAACAACAGCAGCAGCAGCAGCAGCAGCCTGGGAACCCTGGGAACTGGCCAGGCCTGGACTCCAGGCTGCTAAGGGCAGGGGCAGGGCACAGGGCAGGGCTGGGTGGGGAGGGAGGACCTGGATGGGCAGGAATCATCAACCAGGGCTGGGAGGGGGCGATATGTCAAGGAAACTGCTCTGGGGTAATTCTGGGAATAGGACTATAAGGGAAATCACTGCATGGGGTTTGAGGAGTTAGCTGGGTGGAGAAGAAGTCTGGGGAAGGAACAACTAGGCCAGTAGGGAAAGGAAGCTTGAGGCTGGAGCTGCTAGGTACAGGAGTGGGAGGAGACTAGGGGTAAAGTTGTGACTGGACCAGTTTATGAGGGTGGTGGGTAGGACTGAGGACAAAACTGAGAAGACACCCTTGAGGGAACAGTGTCTCAAAAAGGAGTTATGGAGATGGGGCTCTGACCTGACCTGACGGGAAGGGACTGAAAGGGAATGAAGAAAACCAAGGGCACCTGAGTGAATGAACTGTGCAGGCAGTGAAGAGACAGACTGAAGGTCTCTTAAATGTTGGAGTCCCTAGGTATCTGAGGAAAATGGGAGAAGATGGGGGTGGGGGCAGGATCTAGTGTATTCACTGAGTTGAGTCTAGCAAGCCTCTCTCCTGTTGCCACATCCTGGCTCATTTTATCTCATCCCCACAGTGTGGAGGGTGATGCCCCAGGCAGTGACCTGAGCACAGCGGTTGATAGTCCTGGGAGCCAACCCCCCTACCGCTGAGCCAACTGCCCCCACCAGCAGCCACATGGGGGGCCCCCCTGCTGGGGTGGGCCTTCCTTGGGCTCAGAGGGCACGCCTCCAGCCGGCCAGTGTCGCCCTGAGGAAGCAGGAGGAGGAGGAGATAAAGCGCTCCAAGGCCCTGTCAGACAGCTATGAACTCTCCACAGACCTGCAGGACAAAAGGTGCAGATGAGATGGCTCTGTTTAAAAATGGAGTGGGATACGGAGAGAGCCAAAGGAGGGAGGTTGGGGTGTGGCACTTGAGGGTGGTATTCAGGGAGGGACAGTAGGCTGGAACTGGAGAAGACAGGCTCCAGGGCCTACTGTTGGACAGGTGATTCACACATTCACGACACATGCACTGAGCCTCCTATTCATGCAGCAAACATCATCGAGCTCCTATAATGGGGTCCAGAAGATGAATGAGACTTGCACCCAGACTTCAACAACATGCAATTTAAGGGGGGAGGCACACACACACACACACACACACATAACTTGACACTTACACAGTATGATGCAATACACTGTCTAGGGGTGTAAAGAGGAAAACGGAGGGAAGGGGTGGGGAGGGGGAGGGAGGGGAGGACATTATACAAGATTTTAAGAAAAATGGACTTGGAAGAGCAGTTATCAACACATTAATTATGGCTATGCCTAGCTGTTTGGACTGTAGGTGAATTGTTCCTCACCCCCTCCCTTCTTTCCTTCCTTCCTGCTTTTCTCTCTTAACTCTGATTCTCTTCTTCCTTCAGCTTCCTCCTCTTTGTTTACTGTTTCCTTTCTTTCTGTTTTGTTTTTTTTTTTTTTTAAGCTTTTTCTGATTTTAAATATATGTTTCCTTTTTTTTCCCTTGTGTACATCTAGGGATTATAAGTGAGAAAACACTGGGCACAGAGCCTGTCATGACTTCCAGCAGTTAGTTGGGACTTGACTGGGATATGGTTGAGGCCCTGGCAACTTTCTGAACTTGTTCCTCTGACAGGTGGAAATGCTGGAGAGGAAGTATGGGGGCTCCTTCCTGAGCCGCAGGGCTGCCAGGACCATCCAGACAGCCTTTCGCCAGTACCGTATGAATAAGAACTTTGAGCGGCTGCGCAGCTCAGCTTCAGAGAGCCGCATGTCCCGCCGCATCATCTTGTCCAACATGCGGATGCAGTTCTCCTTGAGGAGTACGAGAAAGCACAGAACCCTGCATACTTCGAGGGCAAGCCTGCCTCATTGGATGAGGGTGCTATGGCTGGCGCCCGGAGCCACCGGCTTGACCGGGGCCTCCCTATGGAGGCTCCTGTGGGGGGCATCGATGGTGGTGGAAGTTCAGTCACCACATCTGGAGAGTTTTCTAATGACATCACAGAGCTCGAGGACTCCTTCTCCAAACAGGTCAGGAGCCCTGAAAGGGGCTTTTCTTCTCCATTCCTGGGCTCTGGCTGCTTCTACTGCTTTTTATCTATTTTCCAAACTGCAAGAATTTGCGCTATTAAGTACTTAACAGGAACAAGTAGCAGTGATTTGAACTGAGACTTGGAGAGTGGTGAGAGAGAATTGTTAACACGAGAAAAAGTTACAGCTGAGTGTATACTTGTAATTGAAGCACTGGGGAGACTGAGGCAGGAGGATTGGGAACACCTGTGTCAAACAACACCAACCAACCAACCCAACCAACCAACCAGCCAACCAACCAATAAAATCCCCAAAGACAGGGATGTAGCTCAGTAGTAGAGCAGTTGCCTGACTCGTGCCACAAGATGTGTGTGCTTCATGTCCAGCACTGTTAAAAACAATTACGTTGCTAAAACAAGCATGTTAGAACATGGGTGCATAGGGCCAGTAAGATGGCTGAGTGGGTGAAGACACTTGCTGCCACATTTTATGACCTAAGTTTGATTTCCAGAACCCACACTATGGAAGGAGAGAGAACAGATTCTTTATTTTAAGTATTTTATTTTTATGTGTGTGTGTGTGTGTGTGTGTGTGTGTGCGCGTGTGCCCCATGTGTGTACAGGTGCCCGAGGAAGCCAGAAAGGGTGTCAGGTCCCCTGGAACTAAAGTTAAAGGCATCTGTGACACATTTGGCATGGCTGCTGGGAACCAAACTCAGGTCCTCTGCAAGAGCAGTGCATATTCTTAACCACTACGCCATCTCTCAGTCCCCCCCAAACTTATTTATAAAAAGATCTATTTATTTTCTTTTATATGTTTGAGTGTTTTACCTACATGTATGTTTGTGTGTCACGGGCACACCTCATACCTGTTGCATTCAAAAGAGGGTGTGTGATTCCATGAAACTTTATGAATGTGGGTACTGGGAAATGAGCTTGGGTCCTCTGCAAGAGTAACAAGTGCTCTTAGTGGTTGTGCTGCTAGTTTTGCATCAGCTCGACACAGATAGAGTCATTTTAGAAGAGGAAACCTCAGTTGAGAAAATGGCCATATCAGACTGGCCTGTGGGCAAGCTGTGGTACATTTTCTCCATTGATGAATGATGGCTCAGCTCACAGTGGGTGGTGTCATCCATGGACTGGTAGACCTGGGTGCTATAAGAGAGCAGGCTGAGGCAGCCATGGGGAGCAAGCCAGTCAGCAGCACCCCTCCATGGCCTCTGTATCAGCTCCTGTCTCTAGGTCTCTGCCTTGAGTTTCTGGCCTGTTTGACTTCCCTGGATGATGGACTAAAAGCTGAAGCTGAAGTAAACCCTTTCCTCCACAAGTTGCTTCTGGTCATGGTGTTTTATCATAGCAATAGAAACCCTAAGGCAGAAGTTAGTAGAAGGTTCAGGGGATATTACTGTGACAGACCTTACCATGTTTGGAGGAGGATTGTGGAAGGACTTTGAAACTTTGGGGCTAAAAAACTAAGGTAACGGCTGAGCCAACTCTCCAGCCCCAGAAAATATTCTTGAAAGTTTACCTCTCACCTGCACAGATGCACTGTGACATACAAGCACATGTGCATGCATGCATATGCACATACACACACTCTAAAGAAATGCCATAAAAATATGAATATATAGAACAAATAAGACAAAAAGTCATTACTTTGTGAAATTTGATATATATCAAATAGAGCCTTTACTAACAAATGAGCACTTGCTGGGTGCCAGGTACTCTGTATGCTTCACAATAGATCTATGACATAGAGATTCTTTTCCCTGTTTGATAAAGGACTGAGGCTGAGGCATGTGCTCTGGTCCATATTCTTAAGGCTCTCCCAGTCTGGTAGACAGTAGAAGCATATAGGCAGGCCCATGGTCATCTCCTAAAATAGAATGTGCTCAGAACCAGAAGGGATTCTAGGAAGACCAGACCAGTTTCTTGGAGAAAAATCGCATTGTAAGTAGGCCTTATGGGACTGGAAAGATGTCACTAGTTAGAGCTGTTGAAAAGTGCATTGTTTGTCCAGGCACTGTGATTGCATCTGTTAAAACATGGAATGATGGGAATGGACATGGCAGTGAGTGGTTATTCTAAACTGGGGAGATTTCAACATGGCTCCCCATGTGAAAACTCTAGTTGTGCCATTTCCCAGCTGTATGATCTCAGGCAAATGGTCTCACCTTTTGATCAGCAAAACGGAGGTAGAGCTTTCTTTTTAGTGCCGTTTTAGGGCTGTTGTGGAGATGCATTCAACTAGGTAACATACACGAAAGTACCTGGCATGTGGTAACTGCTAAGTTAGTTAGGTTTTTTTTTTCTCCTAAAGCCAAGGAGGTACTTGGTAGAATTGTTGAATGAATGAAGTTTTATAAAAGAAGAAATCACTGTGATCTGTTATCTGACCCTATCATTGGTCTACCCTTGCTTCTCTGAGGCTAGTAAATAGGAGGGAAGGAAAGAAGTATTGAAGGGAAGGTCTGCATCATCCATCCATCCGTCCATGTGATAATTAAGCATCTTTTCTATGTCAAGCAGTAGCTGATCTAAAATAGAAACTGGGCTCACACCTATCCCTCAAGGAAGGATAGAGAACAGGAAAATACCATCTGATGGAAAAGAGAGAAGAACCAGGCCTGACTGCTAAGTCAGATTAGGGGAAATGTATTATACCTATTGCTGTACAGCAAACTACCCCCAAAATTTAGTAATTTTAAATCTGACCTTAGGGGTCAGAGTACAAATCAAAGAGACTCAGTGAGATGGCTCAGGGGGTAAAGGTGTTTGGTGTGCAAGCCTGGAGACCTGAATTCAATCCCTGGAACCTATGGAAAGGTGGAAAGAGGAAGAAGTGCCACAAAGTTGTCCTCTGACTCTACACACATGCTGTGGCTTCCGTACCTACACCCACACATCATGTACGCACACATACAGTTTTTTTTTTTTTTTCTTTGGTTTTTTGAGACAGGGTTTCTCTGTGTAGCCCTGGCTGTCCTAGAACTAACTCTGTAGACCAGGCTGGCCTCGAACTCAGAAATCCACCTGCCTCTGCCTCCCAAGTGCTGGGATTAAAGGCGTGCAACACCACCGCCTGGCTCACACATACAGTTAATCACAGACTTTAAAACAAATAAAGAACCTGAGATTAGAACTGAGCTTGAACAACAAATGGTCTCTTTTCTTTATTTTTCTTCTGAACAGAGTAGCATTGTGTAGCCCAGGCTGGCCTTAGCCTCTGGAGTATAATTACAAGTGTGTCACCACACACAACAACAGACATTTATTATCTTATGCACTTTCTGAGGGCCAGGAAGCTGTGAGGAGTGTGGCTAGATGATTCTGTTTCCAGGTCTCTCAGGATGCTGCTGTTAAGCTGTGTAGGACCCAATCTCAGAAGATTGGACTGGGGCTGGCAGATCTGCTTCTGTGCTCAATTTCCTCTTTTGTTGGCAGTCCCTTCAGGACTGTTCACAGTGTGGCTTCCGTTCCATGAGGAGTCTGAAAGAATACAAGTCAAAGAGCGTGCAAGACAGAATTTGCAGTACTTGCCAATGTCATTCCAGAATGATATGCCTGCACTTCTACCATGTGTTGTGAGCCACACAGACCAACTTTAGTACAGTGTGATATCTAAGATTATGAATACCAGGAGGTAGAGATCCACTGGGGCCAGTTTGGAAGCTGAGTACACCTGGAGACAGAGTTACTAGGTGTTCATTTTCTCAAGAGTAAATATTATGGATTTCCTAAGAGAGTTTCACACAGAGAGCTCTAGGAGGAAGCTGAGATTTGGGGTTTTCCCTGGATGGGAACTGAACCTATAGGAGAGAGGTAAGAATGTGGCTTGAATCAGGGAGAAGGGAGCATTTGATATGGAGATGGAGATACTGGAGTGCCCAAGAAAGCATTTTGTCAATGTCAGTCCTAGCTTCCGTGAACTCACAGTGACTCTCTGGGAGTTATTTATAAACTAGTAAGAACCTATGGGATTCTTTGCAACCTTAAAAAAAATAATAATAAAGTTTAAAATTAAGGGACTGACTGGACAACACACAATGAACTCAATGATATTTTTGTAGACTTTTTTAATCTCATACTGCTTTGTTTGGACTATTTTTTTTGTTCTTACTGGTCTTTTGCTTGTATATTATGGTTTCCAATTTTGTGTTTTTATGGTATTTTTATAGATGTCTGTCTGTGTTTCTTGTGCTTTTCTTTGTCCTTTAAAAATTATTTTTCTAGTTTGTTTGTTTGTTTTCTAAAGAGAGAAAGAAGGCATGGGGGTTGAGTTGGGTAGGGAGAATCTGGGAGGAGTTTGAGGGAAACTATGATCAGAATATTATTGTAATGAAAAAAAAATTTCAATAAAAAAATATATGTGTATGTATAAAAGAAATAATAAGGGGCTGAAAAGATGGCAGTCCTGGGTTTGGTTCCCAGCACCCACATGGTGGCTCATGACCCTCTGTGACTCCATTTCCAGGGGGTTTGATGGCCTCCACTAGCACCACACACACATTGATGCACAGACAACATATGCAGGCAAAACATTCCACCACGTGCGCTCGCGCCACACACACACACACACACACACTACTAAATAAGTATATATTTTAAACATTTAAAATAAAGAACCTATGGCAAAGGATATGTTTTCTTGGCTGACCCACCAGGAAGCTTTCCCTGCCTTCCCTTCCCTTCTTCTCACCTTTTGACCCTTGTACCATTCCTCTCTTTATGATTCCTTTCTCTTTTCACCTTTCACGGTGTATAGGTAAAGTCTCTGGCTGAATCCATTGATGAGGCCCTGAACTGCCACCCATCAGGGCCTATGTCTGAGGAGCCAGGGTCAGCCCAACTGGAGAAGCGGGAATCAAAGGAACAGCAAGAAGACAGCTCAGCCACATCCTTCAGTGACCTCCCCTCTACTTGGATGACCCAGTTCCTCCTCCATCACCTGAGCGACTGCCCAGCACAGAGCCCCCACCCCAAGGCCGCCCCGAGTTCTGGGCACCAGTCCCCTCCCACCAGTTCCTCCACCAATGCCACCAGGGACCCGGGAAGATGGTAGCCGTGAGGAAGGCACTCGAAGGGTCCTGGGTGCTTGGAGTGCCGGGATTTCCGGCTCCGGGCTGCACACCTCCCCCTCCTCACCATTGAGCCTCCCAGTGACAGTTCTGTAGACCTGAGTGACCGCTCAGATCGCGGCTCTGTCCACCGCCAGCTGGTGTATGAGGCTGATGGCTGCAGCCCCCATGGGACCCTGAAGCACAAGGGGCCACCAGCAGGGCCCCAATCCCACACCGCCATTCCCTGCCCCTGAGGGTCCAGCTCCAGCCCCACCAGGGCCCCTGCCACCAGCCCCCAATAGTGGTACTGGGCCCAGTGGTGTGGCTGGAGGTCGGAGGTTGGGGAAGTGTGAGGCAGCAGGTGAGAACTCTGATGGTGGAGACAATGAAAGCCTTGAGAGCTCCAGCAACTCTAATGAGACCATCAACTGCAGCTCTGGCTCCTCCTCTCGGGATAGCCTGAGGGAACCTCCAGCCACTAGCCTCTGCAAGCAGACTTACCAGCGGGAGACAAGGCACAGCTGGGACTCGCCAGCCTTCAACAATGATGTGGTACAAAGGCGGCATTACAGAATTGGCCTCAACCTCTTCAATAAGTATGTGCTCTCGGTTCTAGCTTTCTTGCCTCTTTCCATCTTGCATGGGCACCTTGTTTTAAAGGCTAGCTCCAAGCAGTGACCTTGGTTCTGCCATCCTGGAATTTGATGAAATGGTATTTCTTCCCAGATGTCCGGGGATGAGAAGGACAGCAGAAGATGGATGTAGTAACTCACACTTGTAAATCTTAGCACTCTGTAGGCTTGAGTGAAAGGGATTGCCACAAGATAGAAGATAGCCTGGGCTCTGTCATGACCACCAGGCTAGCCTAGGCTACAAAGTAAGACCCTGTCTCAAAAGATAGCTAACCAAAGTAAGAAAACAAAGAAGAAGAAAAAAACTCACAGTAACAGAATAGAGAGACTCCCAACACGCCTGAGTTCAGGTCCTTCTGCTTTCAGTACTTGTTTGTGTGATTTTGAGCAAGATGTTTTCCCCAAATGGCTTCTGGGCATTGTCCTCTCTCTTCCCCCTTTTTAGAGGGGGAGGCAATCTGGAAAATAATGAATCCTAGACCAGGACCCCTAGTCTGCCTTTGCTCACTCATTGTCTAGTCTTAGATATTCGTGTTCCTTCTTTGAGCTTCAGACTTTTCATCTTTCCGTAAGTAGGGTTGTGTATTTGGCGGCAGGCTGGTGTGACTAACGGTGACTAAGCTCTTTCTAAGTGCCTGGTTCTGTGCCAGGTGCTTAGGAATGGGGATGAAGTGTGGCATTTGATTAGAAAATAATTTAGAAAACATAAGATGCAATTAGAAAACATTAGATTGAATGGAAGGCATTTGATGTAATACTTCACATCTTTTTAGTCGGTTAAACACTGCCACTTATATTTAATTTTCACAATAACTTCAGCGAGATTCATAGTAATATGCTTATTTTAGAGATGAAGAACTGAAGTTGTCCAAAGCCATGCAGTTAGAAAGTGATTGCTCAGAGACCCCTAGAACATCAAAGTCCAAACTTGGAAATTTTAGTTTTTTGGAGGTCCTCCTAAGGCACTCAAGTTCTGCATATGGGACAATTCCAACCAAGAGGTTTTGGGCCCCACTCTCCAAAAACATTGGAGGTGCCTTGTCTGTAGAAACAGTCACAGAGGCTGCGTATGATATAGGACATGGAACAAAGTAACCTCTTTACTTCTTCCCTGTCCTGAGGGTCTGTGACTCAGGGAAGCAGTCTTGGTCTAGAACTCAGGCCTCCTCTTAAGACTCTCTGATGATTGCTGGGCCTATCATAATTCCTGCAGAGAGCATCCTCTTTTTTTTTTTTTTTTCTATATTTGGTATGCCTCAGGTAAAAGAGGAAATTAGTGTAAGGATACCTTGGAATTGCAAAACTGAAAGTAGTTTCTTCTTGTGCTGCAATGTTTTCATCTGTACCCTGAAGGAATTGGCCACATGATCGATCCTTGGCTCTCTGAAGCCCTGGTTAGTCCAGCTCTGAACCAGTTCTAGAAATAGGACCAGGTACAGTTCTAGAGGAACCACTATCTCATCTACCTTCTCTCTTTCTGCAGGAAGCCAGAGAAAGGTATCCAGTATTTGATCGAGCGAGGCTTCTTGTCAGACACTCCTGTGGGAGTGGCTCACTTCATCCTGGAGCGGAAAGGCCTGAGCCGGCAGATGATAGGGGAATTCCTGGGGAACCGGCAGAGAGCAGTTCAACAGAGATGTGTTGGAGTGAGGACCCCAGCATGGGGCAGGCGGGCCAGGGATTCCTGGGAAAAGGAAGGCAGGAGGGAGGAGGAAGGGGGCAGTCTGTCTTTTTTGCTCAGATAAACTTTCAAAACAATATGAATAGATTTTCCTGTTCCCATAACCCTCTGCTCCAAAAGGGTCTTATTTCTTTTGACCCTATTCCTAAACTCTCCTAAGGGTGGTTCTGGGCAGGGCATACTCATCTAATAGTTTGCTTTGGGCCTCAGTTTCCCATCACTAAAATGAATAGATTAAGGGAAAGCACTCGTAGTGACCATGTGCCTTTGATTTTCTTAAGTTTCAAACATTCTGTCCTCAGATGTGATACTTGTGTGGTTGTAGGTCCAAATTGTGGGAGTCTGTCCGTGGGAGTGTTGGGCTGCTTATGCAAGTGGGTGCGTCAGTGGTTTGTGTAGAGAAATGAAGAGTGCCACCACCCACCCTGCTTCTTTACTCTTCAGCTGTGTGGTGGATGAGATGGACTTCTCCTCTATGGATTTGGACGATGCACTCAGGAAGTTCCAATCCCATATCCGAGTTCAGGGTGAGGCCCAGAAAGTGGAGCGACTCATTGAAGCTTTCAGGTGTGCCTGCTTTCCACTCCTGAAGCTGCCCCTTTCTACCATGGGGCCCTATTTCCATAAGACGATACTCTCTGAGCATTAGAATTTTCTCACCATAAAACAGAAACAAGGTCTGGTATGTGTGAGGAAGAGGCAGGTTCAAGGCCAGCCTGGTCTACATAATGGTTCCAGGACAGCCTGGAGTACACTGAGAGACCCTGTCTCAAAAAAACAAAACATAACCAAACAAACAAAAATTCAGAAATGATAAATCTTAAGAGGCATTTGTAAGGTCAGAGTCAGTGAATATGAAGTATCTAGCTCTAGCATCTGAGATTTTAGGCATGGTACTAAGTGATAAGATCAGCAATAAATGATAGCATTCATGAATCTGGGTGCGTTAAGTCATTGATAGAGCATTTGCCAGTTGTTTTGGTTTCTGTGCCCAGTATTGAAGAAACAAAAGGCAACCATTCTGTGAGGTAGATCCTTCTACTGTTATTTTTATTTTGTAGATGACAAATCTAAAATTCAGGGGCATTAGAGTAAGTTAGCTGAACCAGGGTTTAAACTTGAGTGTATCTAACTCCATATTATTCTATGCTTAGCTCTAAATGCTTTGAAGATCAGACAGAGCTGGGGCTAAATCTTGCTCCACCCCTTTGGAGCTTTTGTCAGGAGAGGTGGAGGAAGATTTGCTTTGAAGCCAGATGATCGTTTTTTTCATCCCGACTGGCTTTTACCGTTCAGCAGCTATATTGCCTGGGCAAGTTACCTTACCACTTCAAGCCTTCATTATTTCCTGTGTAAAATAGGACAGCTTGGGAATTAGAGGTGTGGTTCAGTGGTAGAACATATTGCTTAGCATGCTCAAGACCCAAGGCTCAATCCTCAGGACTACAGGCAGAAAGAAATGGGGAAATAGCATCCATGCAGTATTGTGATGAATTGCATAAGACAGTGTACATAAGTCTCCGAAAAAGTTCCAAGAAGGTAGTGGTTATGATTTTTCATGATGATGCTGGAGAACATGAAAAGGGCAGATTCTAAATGCTTAGGGAGTGTTTCTTGAAGGATAGAGTTTGTGATGGCAACCTGGGTGGGTAGGTGGAAATTGCTGGCACCTGAGTCTGGACTTAACACTTCTTGTCTCACAGCCAGCGGTACTGTGTCTGTAACCCTGCCCTCGTACGCCAGTTCCGGAACCCAGACACCATCTTCATCTTGCTTTTGCCATCATCCTCCTCAATACCGATATGTACAGCCCCAGTGTCAAGGCTGAGCGCAAGATGAAGCTGGATGACTTCATTAAGAATCCTGAGAGGTGACCAGAATTTCCCATCTATTTTTCTTGCACATCATCTGAGAAAAGGAAAGAGGGTAGGGATGGGAGTGGGGTGAGAGAGATCCCAGATGTCCTTATAAATTAGCCTTTTTCTATGCTGTCACTTTATCTCCTGGCTGGACTTCCCTAGGGCATTCACTTATTAATTCATTCAAATTTATCAAAAGTTATTTGCCATGCTGTGTGACAAACTCAGCAGCTGAGCTCTTACCTAGCATGTGCAAGGCTCTGGGTTTGATTTCCAGTGTTGTAAAGAAAAACATTTATCTATCTGTGTACTCACCCCAGATCAACTATTTACTAAGTATTGACTCGGGCTATAGAATTTGACTTTGGCCCACAAAACAAAACAGCCTGGCTTTTAAACTGTTTGATCACTCAGTTATTCCTTCATCCATTCCTTGTTTATCTCTCTCCTTGTCTTCCCTATTTATACCTAAAAGACTCATTTGATTACTTTAGATACCTTTTTCTCCATTTGTTTATTCATTTAGCCAACCAAACCACTTAGCCAGTGGACACTTATGGATGCTTAATGTGTACCAAGTAAATGAGTACGGAGGACAATGGAGGGGAGGCTGCTATAATCTTTTCTGAGAGCTCTTCCAGCTTGCTAGAGAGATTGAAAGTAGTGCCTAGATAAACCAAGGTAAGACAGAAAGCAAACAGTGATGTCAAAGGGGCCAAAAGACAACCAGAGAATCACCTCTACACGACTTCCTGGAGGGCTTGTTCTATTATGGTGAGCCTTAAGGTGACAGACTGAAAATTGAGGAGGAGTCGCTTAGCAGAAAGAACAACAAGGCCCAGAGGGGAAGAAAATGTGAAGTTCTAAGAGAAACAACTGAGATAGGGTAGACTAACACTTGGGAAGGTCAGATGGATCCACTATGTGAGATCCTCCTGTGCCAATAAATGGTGTCGCTCTGATCTTTTCTCTTGGTTTATTGTATTGATGTCAAGCCCTAGCTCTCGCCAAAAAGCAATTTACTTAAAATGACACAGATACTGCGATTATTTCAAAAGCAATGAAAGAAGGAAATAGAGATGGGGAGAACAAGATAAGTTGCTGACTGTCATAAACACATTTGTTGAAGGCTTTAAGCTGTCTGGCAGCTAAAGTGAAAAAGGCAGCAGGGAGAAGAATGGACCTTTAGCACTTGTCCAGGGAAGAAGTATAGTAATTCCAAAGGGAGAAGTCATTTTTTCCCCTAGCAAAAGCCTTAAAAAGAAGAGCATAGAAAATTTTCATTCAGCACACGTCAAGAGTGGAGAAAGATGGTAGATTAAGAAGGGGAACTTAGATCAGGGGCAGCCAGAGCTATTTCCTGTAATCTTGCCCTCACTCATTCATCCATATACATTTTGCTCACCAAATATACAGTCAGTCCTCATATCTTTGAACTCTGCATCCATGAATTCAAACCAACTGTAGACTGAAAAGTTCTGGGAAAAAAACTAACAACAACTTGGGTCTATTACTGAACATGTACAACCCTTTTTCTTATCATTATTCCCTAAATAATATAGTAAAACCATCGTTTACATGGCATTAACATTGAAGTAGGTATTGTAAGTAATATACAGATGAGTTAAAGTAACTCATGTATGTAGAATGTATGTAGGCTATATGAAAATACTCCCCCATTTTTTGAGACCAAACACCTTACCACTTGACAACCATACTTGACTATACAATTTTATATATGAGACATGAGCATCTTTGGATTTGGGTATTGATAGAAGAGCTTGGAACCAATCTCCCATGGATATGGAGGAATGGGTTTTTTTGTTTGTTTGCTTGCTTGCTTGTTTGCTTGCTTGTTTTTCAAGATAGGGGCTATTCTAGAATTTGCTCTGTAGACCAACTCAGAGATCTGTCTGCCTCTGCTTCCACAAAATGCTGGGACTAAAGGCATCTGGCAATTTCATTTTATTAATCTGACTTGGAGAGATGATTGTGTGAATGTGTGTGTGTGTGGTGTGTGTATGTACACATATGACTATATATTTTCCTTCAGTTATTGAATAATAAGCAAACAAACAAATGAAAGTAATGCATGTTTATTTAGGAATGAGGGACATGGGGCTATCATTGAGGCCCTGAGTTTAAATACTCAGCAGTGCCAAAATTACTTTTTCATTACATCTATTTGCTTATTTATTTGTGTGGGGTGTTTGTACATGCTATAGATGTGGGCATGCACATGCCATAATTGTTCATGTGGAGGTCGGAGGATAACTTGCAAGAAGTGGTTCTCTTCTTCCACCAAATAGATTCTGGGGATAGAACTCAAGCTGGCAGACTTGGCAGCAGGCAACCTTTCCTGCTCAGTCATCTCTCTGGCTTCCAAGTAGTTTATTATCTTCTTTTCACTTAACTTGCTTTTGTTTTTTGTTTTTGTTTTTCGAGACAGGGTTTCTCTGTGTAGCCCTGGCTGTCCTGGAACTCACGCTGTAGACCAGGCTGGCTCGAACTCAGAAATCCACCTGCCTCTGCCTCCCAAGTGCTGGGATTAAAGGTGTGCGCCACCACTGCCTGGCCACTTAACTTGCTATAAGAATTTTTCTCACACTATTGAAATATTTTGGTAAATATCAAGTTTATAGATAAACTATCCTTTACTTAGCTATTTCTCTATTGTTAGAAATTAAGATGTTTCAGAATTTCTCCATAAATACCACTTGGTGAACATTCTTCGACATCATGTCTCACAAATATTTCTGAATAATCCCTTAGGATATATGTTTTGGAAAGGAGTTGATGGGATTGAATATTTACAGTCTTGCTAGATTCATTTCTGAAACTGTGACATCAGTAGACATGCTAACCCGCTCAGACTCTTAATAACTCTGTATATCATTTGAAAGTACTATTCTCAGTTAAGGGGGCAAAAGGAAGATAAAAAGTTGTACCTGGTTGCCTTGATTACAGTGTGTTATAAGTCGTTTAGACAAAATTCCTACCCTTAAAAAAAAAGCAATTGGCTGTTTTGTTGAAAAGCACCTTCCTATCCCTATGCCTGGATGTGGGGTATTATAGAGAACCTACTGTCTACCCTCTATATTGATGGGACATATTCCTTTGTTATTTTCCATGTAGGAGTTGACAATGGTGAAGACATCCCCCGTGACCTCCTGGTAGGCATCTACCAGCGCATCCAAGGTCGAGAACTGAGGACCAACGATGACCATGTGTCCCAGGTGCAGGCTGTGGAGCGCATGATTGTTGGCAAGAAACCGGTAAGTGACTTCAGGGTAGGAGGCATCATTGTGTGGTAAGTCACTACGGCTCCCCACCCTGATCCCCACCCCCGAACTCCAGATTCCCTTTACCTGTAAAATAAAGTGGGAAATATGATATTCCTTCGGAATCATGGTACAGATTATGGGAGATTCTTTATATAAGTGCATTTAGTTATTGCAAAGTCCATCACAGGTGCAGTATGAATATTTTCTTTTTATCTATGTAAAGATAGCCAAGTAAAGAAAGGTAAGCTATAGTGGCTAAGAAGCAGATATAGTATTGCCAGCAAACATTTATGAATTCCTTACCACTGATTGGATACAGAGACAGATTTGAATCAGACATAATCTCTGTCTTTAGGGGCACTCGAAGATTAGTGAGGTTCCCAGACAAAGACGTAAATAATACTTCTACCTCCTAGTCTAATTTAGAGGAACAGAAAGCAGGGAGAGAGCCATTTTAAGTCAAGAGAAGTCAGAAAGGCTTCTTGGAAAATAAACTTGGGAATTGTGATGTGAAAGAGGGACAAAATATAGCTGGGCTGGGCAAGAAAGACACTTCAGACAGAAGGTTCTAGAGGGACAAAAACAAGGTGGCAGAAAAGCTTAAAGGACTTAGTTGTTTTATGTTCTTTGTGTCAGAGTGACATATATGCCTTGTTAAGGTAACCAGAGGCCTGAAACCGATGGGGAGGCCTTGCTGACCACCACTTTTCCACACCTGTCCAGGTCCTGTCGCTTCCTCACCGTCGACTGGTTTGCTGCTGCCAGCTCTATGAGGTTGCCAGATCCAAACCGCCCCCAGAGGCTGGGGCTGCACAACGGGAGGTCTTCCTCTTCAATGACCTCCTATGTGGTATGGGCATTGTACAGAAGGAAATGGGAGGGAGATAGTGCGCAGAGCTGCTGGGTCTAGTGCAAACCATGGTGTGTCCAGTATGGTTGGTACATATGCCCCAGCATGCCATCTGCATGGTCTCCAGTAAGGTATAGCCCATCTCTGTCCCTCCTTTTCCTTCATTTTGATGTTGTGAGAGCCACACGGGACAGAAAATGTGAGGACCAGGGGCTAATAATAGACTTGTAATCTGGGAAGTGGTAGGGAAATGTCCCTGTCCACTGCTGTAGCACAGAGGGTTGTGAATCTGTGGCTCTGTGAAACCTATCTGTTTTCTTGATGTGGAAGTCATTAAAACAAAGCACATCACTGGTACAGAGGTACCCATCTTTTAGTGATAGGTTTTGTTGGATTCTACAGATCAAAGGGATTTTTCAGGATTTCCTAGGCAAGAGCTATACTCTCCAAGGTGGCTTAGCCCAGAGTACTAGAATCTGGTTATTTTGAGGGGAGGGGTTGCTTTTTATTTTGTTTTGTTTTGTTTTTAAAATAAAGACTCACCCATAGTTCTGGCTGTCCTGTAATTCATCTTGTACACCAGGCTAGCCTCAAATTCACAGAAATATACCTGCCTCTGCCTCTTGGCTAGAATTAAAGGCATGTTAAACACAGCTGGCTAGAATCTGCCTCCTGATGTGGTTTCCCTCTTACTCTACATTCTCCACTGTTTCTTGGGATCACAAAGAGCAAGTATTCTCCCTCCACTGTGAGACAGTACTCCCGAGAACAAAAGTCTTGTTCCTTCCTTGGTCTTCTCTTCTTCACATTAGTATTTCTCCATCTTGGCACTACTGTTGATATTTTGAGGCAAGGCAATTCTTTCTTTCAAGGGCCTGTCTTGTGTGTTGTAGTATGTTTAGCAAACACCCTGGGATACCTACTAGAAGGCAGCAGCAAACCGTCAATCAAAAATGTATTCTTCAGAGAAGAGCCAGAGAGAGAGAGAGAGAGAGAGGAGGAGAGAGAGAGAGAGAGAGAGAGAAGGGTAGGAGAGGGAGGGAACATCTTCAGGGAAGAAAAGGAACAACAGAAAAGAAAGCAATGTCTTCTCCAGATGTTGTTCTGTATCCTATGGCAGCAGGGGTCAAAATTATCTCTAGTTAAGAATCATGGCTTTAGGGCCACATACCTCCAATACCCTCTCCAAACCCTTAGTGGCTTGCTTCATGAAGTGGTGCTAACCCTTATCTCCTAGAGTTGTCAAAGAGGATGAAACAGGAAGTCAGTGCCTGGCAATGCAATTCAGCAGTGTAGTGCTTGTTTAGCATATGCAAGGATCTGGGTTCCGTTCCCAGCACTATAAGAGAAAAGATGGGGGGAAGAGATGATCCCCCCTCAAATCGGACGTGATTTTGATTTTGACTCACAGGTGCTGAGTCCCTGTTAGATGTTCTTCATGCACGTTATCCCTCCTTTATTTAGCTCTGTACTAGAACACTGAGTACATGGAGATAAATCAGACTCAGCCCTTGTACTCAGGGACTCACAAAACAAATGGCCTAATATGTGTTTTTGCAACATTGTGTGCTGATAAACACCTGTAATCTAAGCATTTGGGAGGTGGAGGCAAAAGGAACAGAAAGTTGAGATCAGACTGAACTACATGATAGAGGTCTTGTCTCAAGCACCCATACCACACCACTGCTAGAAAGTGTTTGATACCATTGTGCACTATAATCAACCTAAACTAAACAACCTTTGTTGGGAGGCCATTTGTAGGGGATGGGGCTGTAGCTTAATGAGAGAGCAATTGTCTGGACCCAGGTTTCATTTCCCAGCATCAAAATACATGGAATAAATAGCCACTTGCGATTGTCCAAGCTTATGTTACTGGTGAATTTAAAATGCCTTAATACTTGCTAAGACTTTTGGTCGTTGAGAGGTTGTTAATGCTGTTCAAAGGTAGGCAGAGGTTGCCATTATAAGCTAGTTTTGGATGGTAGGAGTTGGGGTAAGTGAGGAGAAAACCTGAAAACTAGACCCACCAACCCCATCCCACCCCCTACCCGCCCTCCAGGCCAGCAGGGGCAATCACATATTTGAACTGCCATAGAGTCTGTCAAGGGAAAAGAGGTATGAAAACAATGCCCTGGAAGCTCAGAAGATGGAAACAGAATCTATGTGAGGTATTAGGACTAGGTTCCTGCAGGGACCAACATTCATGGTAGTTCCTTTAAGAGTTGCAACATGCGCTGGGCAGTGGTGCTGGGCAGTGGTGGCACATGCCTTTAATCCAGCACTTGGGAGGCAGAGGCAGGCGGATTTCTGAGTTCGAGGCCAGCCTGGTACAGAGTGAGTTCCCGGACAGCCGGGCTACACAGAGAAACCCTGTCTCGAAAACAACAACAAACAACAACAAAAAAAAACAAAAACAAGAGTTGCAAATGCTTGTTGTGGATGGTCATGATGTCACAAACTTGCATTCTCTCCCACCTCTCCAATCTAAGTTTCAGTTCTTCCTTGTGGGTATATGTGCTTATATGCATATGCTTGTTACGAGGAATAGGTGGGGAAGATGGTTACTAGAAATGGGTATCATTTGGAAATCCCCTACCCTAAACCCTGCCTCTTATCTTTTTCCCACCATTGTTTGCCAAAGGTCACCAAAATTTTCCAGAAGAAGAAGATCTTGGTGACATACAGCTTCCGTCAGTCCTTTCCCTGGTGGAAATGCATATTGCAGCTCTTCCAGAATTCATGTGAGTCCCCCCTTGAACCCTAGCAAGCATCCAGGGGTTTATCACAGCCCATGCTCATCCTTCATCTATACTAGCTTTCAGCCACTGAAGTCCTCTATAGCTGGGTTTAAAGTCCCCAGTATCTACTGGTTCGAGGATGAAAGGAAGATTAGAATGGAGTATTATTTGAGTGTGGCTCCTGGAGAACACAGAACAACAAATGTTTGTGTGTTCCTTAATGGGCAGAAGACGTAGCAGTCACACTGTGCTTAGAAGTTCTGTATTGAGAAGAGCATGATTGGGTATCATTCAGAGAGCAGAGTCATTGTGAGAGGCAGAGATACAAAGGAAAAGGTTTCTAGAAAAGCAGTTCAGAATTCTATTTGCCTTACATCTTGGAGTATAAGGAATAAGGTTGCCATGGTTACCAGGAGTTTGGAGACAAAGGGAAACCACTGAAGATACTTGAGCACAGAAAAGGCATTTCAGAGTTGGGTGCAACAGAAATCATCTTCAAGATGGGCAGGTGTGATGTATTCCTGTAGGACAGCATTTGAGAAGAGACAGAAAAGTTACTTGAGCCCAGGGGTTTGAGATTACCAAACCCGTGTGACTCTGTCTCAGAGATGGTTGCCAGCAGAGTGTGTGTTGTGTGTGTGTGTGTGTGTGTGTGTGTGTGTGTACGAGGGTTGTATCATTTCTCAGTTTTTATCCACTTTGATTCAAAATTGACAGAAATATCCAACTTCTTCTGTCTCTTCTCATTGCCACAGATTATCAGTTTGGGATCAAGTTACTGTCTGCGGTACCTGGAGGGGAACGAAAGTCCTCATCATCTTTAATGCTCCTAGCCTCCAAGACAGGCTACGCTTTACCTCTGATCTGCGGGAGTCCATTGCTGAGGTGCAGGAGATGGGAAAGTACCGTGTGGAATGTGAGTAGCTACTACTCCCCCTCTCTTGATACAGTGCTTCACAGACACCAAGAATCCTGTCTTCTGAGAACCATCGAGTTGAGAGCTAGCTTGTCCAACCTCCCTACCCTTATTTCAGAAACCCTTCAGTTTCTGCCTGAATGCTTTCTGTGATAAGAGGATCATTACTTCCTAACCTCAGATTATTATTCCAGTCATGAGAGTCTATGCTGTGGCCTCCAAACCCATCCTTTAATCATGAGTCAACTCTTCCTTCTGTTAAATGTTATCAGAAAGAAGATTCAGGGCATAGGAGATAGGGCTGTAGCTTCAGATTTCATGTATGCTACTTGTTATTTGAGCAAACAGGTGAGTTCTGTTGCCCTCTGAACCTTTCTTCAGATGAAACAGGGATAAAGAAATCTTGACAGAGTTTGACAAGGAGCCAGGTACAGTGGTTGGACACCTGTAATCCCAGCACTAGGGAGGCTGAGGCAGGAAGATTTCAAGTTCACAGGCAAGCCTTGGCTATGTATTGAGTCTTTGTTACAAAGAGAGAGAAGGAGGTAAGAGGAGAAGAAAGGGAGAAGTTGAAGATGAAAGAGTGAAAAAAGAAGGGAAGGGAGATGCAAAAAGTGTCCCCAGTGCATCCATGATGTTCAATAAATACCATTCCCTGTCTCCCTCTTCTCTCCCCAATATCAGTTCCTGAGCTGTCTAGGTCAATCCCTGGGGGCTGCACCAAGTTAGTTTGGTCATATACAATGGAAAATAGTAATTTATATCATTCTTTCTAATGCTTTCCAGGTCTTCTCTTTTATCTTTTCTTCTCTAAGCTAAGCAGTCCCAGCTAAGTAACATGGCATCAAGGAGAAAGAAGGCAAAGAGAAAGAGAAGCAGTAGTCAGTTCCTTGATAGGTCTTCAGCAAAGCAGAGTATCAGTTCACTGGATTCCAGAGCTCCTGGGAAAGTGTAAGAGGTTAGCCTTGTCAAGGAACAAGAGCTGTGCAGTGGTGGCACACGCCTTTAATCCCAGTACTTGGGAGGCAGAGACAGGCAGATTTCTGAGTTCGAGGCCAGCCTGGTCTACAGAGTGAGTTCCAGGACAGCAGGGCTACACAGAGAAACCCTGTCTCAAAAAACCTAAAAAAAAAAAAGAGCAAGAAGGCTGATAGGCCAGAGTTTCCCTGACCTCACTTGGGGTTTAGGGGAGCCAGGAGAGTAGGATAGACCTGCTTCTAGAATGTTGGCTTCACAAATTTCAACTTTCTGACCCTGAGCAAACTGTGACTTCTCCACTTCTCAGTTTCTTCTGTATCAATGCAGATGATGTTCAGAATGTGGAAAGAGAGGATCAAGTACACGCTGTCCCCAGCATACTGCCCGGCATTATACTAGAGGGTTTGTTTCTAATCAATTTCATGTCCTTGCTCTTCCAAGAGCTCTCTGCTCTGAAGCAAGGCATTCGAGAACTGAGTGAACTTTAAAAGGACTGTCTTCACCATAGGCCAGAAAGATCTTCCCATCCTTACTGTGAGCCATGTGTTACAAAGCAACACAAAAGGGTTAAAAGAAGGATAAGAAGATGAAAAGGGAGCAGACAGAGTAGGCACTTACACTTATAGGAAGAGAGGAAAAAGAAGTAGGTGGCATAGGATGGGCTAGGCACCTAAGGAGCTTTGAAGATAGAGTTCTTTTTTTTTTTTTTTTTTTTTTTTTTTTTTTTTTATTGAAAAATTTTTTTATTTTTTACATTTCAGATGTTCTCTCCTTACCCCATTTCCCCCTCCCTCCCAGGAACTCACTATCCCTTCCCCCCCTTTCCCGCCTCACGTTGGTGTACCCCACCCACCCTCCCCTGTACCTCACCTCCCCACCCTCGAGTATCCCCCCCCCCCACGACGTCCAGCCTTCATGGGTCAAAGGATCTCTTTCCCACTTATATATAGCTCCCTTGCCTATATAGCTGGAGCCATGGGTCCCTCCCTAAGCGCTCCCAGGCTGGTGGTTTAGACCCTGGGAGCTCTGGTTGGTTGGGATTGTTGCTTTCCTCATGGTGTCGCGAATCCTCTCAACTCCTTCAGCCTTCACTCTATCTTCTCATTGGGAACTCCATGCTCAGTTTAATGGTTAGCTGTGAGCATCTGCCTCTGAGTATGTCAGACTCTTGCAGACCTCTAAGGAGACAGCTATATCAGGCTCCTGTCAGCGTGTACATCTGCCATCCACATCAACCTCTACCTTTGGTGACTGCACATAGGATGGATATCTAGGTGGAATAGTCTGTAGGACTGTCCCTCCTTCAGTTTCTGTCCTGCACTGTGTCTCCTTATTTGAAGATAGAGTTCTAGTTTAGGGGAAACAATTACTACTAGGGGTGGGAGTGGGCAGAAAGCCTGGGGACCAGAAGGAGGGAAAAAAAAAAAAAAAAGAGGAAGGCTGTAGTCAACCAGGTGGGCTCTTTCTTAATGCTCTTCTTGACTTTTGCCCATTTTCTTCACTGCTACCCAGCTGAGCTGGAGAAGCAGAAAGGTATGATGCGGCCTAATGCTCGCAGCCTGGAGGAGCCAAGGACTCAGTGAATGGGACTCTGGCCGCAGTAGTCTGGAGGACACTTATGGGGCAGGCGATGGGCCTCAAGCGGGGTGCACTCAGTAGTTCCCTGCGAGAAACCCCTCTGATGCAGGTAAGTGTTCTGGACCCCTGTCCTGGCTGGGGAGATGCGGGACCAAATGTCCTCTTTGCCTCCTGTCACTGGCTGTCAGCCGTCTCACAACACACACACACACACACACACACACACACACCACACACACACACACACACCACACACCATTCAGAGCCCTGGGAACTATGCCACAGGGGGCCTGGTAGCCTGGTCAGAACAGTTGGGGCCCAGGGTTTCTGCCAGGGAGTATGAAGTGGGGCCACAGACTCAGCCCGTCTCCGCTTCCCTCTTCTGTCTCTCCTTTACTGCCTCTCCTCCATCTTTTCCTCCTTTCTTTCCTCCTTCTCAACCTCTCTTCCTCCCTACCTCCCCCCTCTTCAATGGGGGAAGGGGGCAATGGGGTGTCTGTCCCTGGGAGGGACCTAGGCCTGGTGCCCAGCTCTGGAGCCCAGCAGGGTGGGGAGGGAGGGTTGCTGCTCTGACGCTGGGCTCCTTGCTTGTGGGTGCAGGGAAGCGGGGGCGGCGGCGTAACAGCGTGGGATCGCTGGACAGCACCATCGAAGTAAGTGTCAGCTCCTGCCCCACTCATTTCTGCATGAGCCCTGCCTGGCCATAGAGCCCCAGAGGAGGAGGGGGACCCTCTTCCGTGCTGGGAACCATATGGCTGCCTCTCCCCGCCAACCACTTTCTCCATCTGTCCTCAACTCTGTCTGTCCTCACTCTGCCTGTCTTCAGTCTGTCTTCCACTCTCCCATGCCCTTCTCAACCCCAGGGCCAACTCCAAATAGGGATGCCCTTGGATTTGGGCCTCAAGAAACTTTAACCTCCATATCCTGCTGTTTTGACCCTGAGCCAGTCACTCTGCCTCTCTAGGCCTAACATTTTCTTGGCTGAGAAATGGTCATGTGAAGGAAGTCCTACTGATTTTTCCTCTGCCCTCTGAGGTTCAACAGAGCTTGGGAGCAGAGCTGGCCACAGATACAGGGACTGCTGTTTGGTTTCCACTGTTACTTTGGGATCCTGTTGCTCCAGCTTCAGGGACAGGGGTGGAATTTAGGGTCGGGGGTTTAGGATATTTAGACTGGCCTGACTTCCCCCCTCCCCCCTTTCAGGGGTCTGTTATTAGCAGTCCACGCCCTCACCAGAGGATGCCCCTCCGCCCCCACCCCGCCGCCAGAGGAGTACAAGAGCCAGAGGCCAGTCTCCAATCCTCATCTTTCCTGGGCTCCCTATTTGGAAGCAAGAGAGGCAAAGGGCCCTTCCAGATGCCACCACCGCCAACAGGCCAGGCCTCTGCCTCCTCTTCATCTGCTTCCTCCACCCACCACCACCATCACCACCACCACCATGGTCACGCCATGGTGGCCTGGGGGTGCTACCTGATGGGCAGTCCAAGCTCCAGGCCCTGCATGCCCAGTATTGCCAAGGACCGGGCCTGCCCACCACCCTACCTCCACCCCAGCAAACCCCCTCTGCCTCCACCCCCTCAGCAGCCTCCACCCCTGCCCCAGCTGGGCTCCATTCCACCACCACCTGCCTCAGCCCCCCTGTGGGGCACATCGACACTTCCATGCCCATGGCCCAGTTCCAGGACCCCAGCATTATACCTTGGGCCGGCCAGCAGAGCCCCAAGACGAGGGGCTGGAGGACACCCTCAGTTTGCTCCACATGGCCGCCACCCCTTGCACCAGCCCACATCCCCATTACCCCTGTACAGTCCTGCTCCACAGCACCCTCCTGCCCATATAAACAGGGTCCCAAGCACTTCATCTTCAGTCACCACCCACAGATGATGCCAGCAGCAGGTGCAGTGGGGGCCCTGGGTCCCGGCCACCAGGGGGATCCTACTCCCCCCTCACACCCCCAATCACCACTGTCACCACACTCACCCATCCCACTCACCCTCCTACCCACCCCTGCCCCACCCTCACCTCACACCCCACATTCACCCCTACCACCCACCTCCCCCATGGCCCACTGCACGCCTCTGGGCCCCCTGGCACGGCTAATCCACCCAGTGCAAACCCCAAGGCCAAGCCAAGCGGATCAGCACTGTGGTCTGAGGAATGGGATGAGTGTACTGGGGGGAACAGGATGTTGGGGAAATCCACAGGAGAGGGACCTTGCCCTCTCTTCTTCCTCGTTTTTTTTTTTTTTTTTTTTTCAAAATATATATACACTCAGCAGTGTCTTTCTTTCCATGTCCTCTGTATCTCCAGACCCTTCTTCCAACCCCAGCAGTTACCATGGGGTTTCCTTTCAGATTGGAGGGCCCTTGCCACTTGCAGCCTGAACATAGGGCACTGCAGTGCTGGGAAGTGGTAAGGGCCACTCGGCAGCCCTCATCCTCCTGTTCCTGTCTTCCTCTCCTCTTTCTTGTCCTGGAGGTCCAGTTGGTGACCTCGACCTTGGGCAATGTGTGAGCTTCCTTGCAAGCTGGTGGAGAAGGCAGGCTTCTGGAGCTGCAGCGGTGAAGGCTTTCCCCAGAGCTCCTCTGGCTGTGTGGGGCTAGGAGAGAGCTCTGTAGAGCTGTGGCCAAACCTCAGCTGGCACAGCCCTCTCTCTGACCTCAGGGCCTCGCCACACACCTCCATGTGTCTTTCTGCCTGCTGGAGGACACACAGACCGTCAGTGCACTCCGTGGGTGGAACCCTGCTTGTGTGGCCCCCATTGAGGGCAGTGCTTTTCTTTTGAGCCAGTCTGTGCCCTCTCTCCTAATAGGCCCCAGCCCAGACCTCTATGGCTTCAGGAAACTTGCCTTGCCCTGCAATGTTCTTATCCTGATCAAAGTCCAGACAGGTTTTACTTTGGAGGCAGGGGAGGGGGGGGCTCAGGTCTGGGATGAGAAGGGTACTGCCCTCCCTCACCCATATTGCATGCCCCCCCTTCCTTCTATTTTTCCCACCTTCAATGAAGACGTGCACTTTACAGATATTACCCACA
>JAJTUV010004443.1:0-20622 GCA_021653895.1 Mastomys natalensis
TTATTTGATTATTTTTAATCTAGTTTTGGCCTTTAAAACTTTTATCATGTTTAGGGGAAATTTTGGGGGGCACTTTAAATATATATCTTTTCAATTTAAATAGTGAAAATTTTGACTTTTCCTTTCCAATTTTTAATCTCCTTGACCTCCTTTTGTTGCCTAATTTTCTGGGGGGGGACTTTCAGTTTCTTTAAATTTTAAAAGGTAGGGAGGGGGTGGGCAGCCTTGTCTAGTCCCTGATTTTAGTGGAATTTTCTTCCCAAAATTTTTCTCAATTTGTTTGATTTTTGGTTCCTGGTTTTTCCCGTTATTGGGTTTTACTATTTTAGGTATGGGCCTTGTTTTTTTTATTTTTTCCAAGAAGTTTATATGAAGGGGGGGTTTAATTTTGTCCCAAAAGCTTTCTCCCGCATCTAGTGAGTTGGGTCATGTGTTTTTTTCTTTGAGATTGTTTATTTTTTAGTGGATTACATTGTTTTGGGTTTCTATAAATTGAAAATTTCCCTTTCATTCCTGGGATAAAGGCCCACTTGATCATGATGGATAATTGTTTTTTTTTTATGTGTTCTTTGGGTTTGGATTGTGAGAATTTTATTGAGTATTTTTGATCAATATTCCTAAGGGGAAAATTTGGTCTTTAAGTTCTTCCCCTTTTTTTTTTGCGTCTTTGTTTTGGGTTTTGGTATGAGCATAATTGTGGCTTCATAGAATTTAATTGGGTAGTGTTCCTTTTTGTTTCTATTTTGGGGGAACAGTTTACGAGAATTGGTATTAGGTCTTCTTTTTAAAGGGTTTATAGAATTCTGCACTTTTAAAAACGTTTGGTTTTGGGCCCTTTTTTTTGGGTTTGGGGGGAATTTTTGTGACTGTTCTATTTTTTTTTGGGGGGTTTTTTGGGATGGTTTAGATGGTTTTTTGGTCCTGATTTAACTTTTTGGGACCCGGTTTTTGTTTTAGGAAATTTTTCCATTTCATCCAGATTTTCCAATTTTGTTTGAGTATGGGTTTTGTAAATTTGGATCTGAAGATTTTTTTAAAATTTTCCCTTTGGGTTTTTGCTGTTTTGTCACTGTTTTTAGTTTGATTTTATTAATTTTTGGGTTTTCTGTCTCTTGCCCTCTGATTTTGTTGGCTAAGGGTTTATCTTTCCCTTTTTGTTTTTCTCAAAAAAATTTAGCTCCTGATTTTATTGTTTTTTTTGTATTGTTCTTTTTGTTTTTTCTTGATTTATTTTTAACCCTGAGTTTGAAATTTTTTCCTGACATTTTATCCCCTTTAGGGGTGTTTGCTTCTTTTTGTTGTAGAGCTTTAGGTGGGGGTTGTCAAGCGGTTGTGTTGCTCTCTCCAGTTTCTTTTTGTAAGCAATTAAAGCTTGAGTTTTCCCCTTTGCACTGCTTTCATTGGGGTCCCATAAGGGTTTTGGGATTTATTGTCTTTATTTTCAAATTTAAAATTTTAAAAAGTCCTTAAATTTTAATTTTTTATTTCTTCCTTGGGCCCGGGCATCATTGAATAGAGCATTTTTCAGTTTCCACATGTATGTGGGTTTTCCATTGCTTTTGTCAAATTTTTAAAGACCTACGTTTGTCCATTTGGGGATTGAAAAGGATGCAAGGGATTATTTCTTTTTTTTGTATCTGGGAAGGATGTTTTTTTTACCAATTTTTATAGTCTATTTTGGAGAAAAGGGCCCTGAGGTGCTGGGGGGGGAAAAAAAAGTATATTCTTTTGTTTTAGGGAATTTAAATGGTCTATAGATATCTAATTTAAAACCAATTTTTGGGTTCCCTAAATTTGTTTGTTTCAAATGAATTTTGTTTTGTTTCTGTTTCCATGATCTGTCCATTGCGAAAAGTGAGATGTTAAAGGGCTCCCACTATTATTGTGTGGGGGTGCAATGTGTGCTTTGAGCTTTAGTATGGTTCCTTTTTTGAAAGTGGGTGCTCTTGCATTTGGTCATAGGTGTTTAGAATTGAGATTCATGATTGTTGACTTTTCCTTTCATGGGAAAGAAATATCCTTCCTTATCCTTTTTGATAGCTTTAAGTTGAAAGTCGATTTTATTCGATATTAGAATGGCTACTCCAGCTTGTTCTTAGGACCATTTGCTTGAAAAATTGTTTTCCAGCCTTTTACTCTAAGGTAGTATCTGTCTTTGTCTCTGAGGTGTGTTTCCTGTATGCAGCAAAATACTGGGTCCTGTTTAAGTATCCAGTCCATTAGTCTATGTCTTTTTTATTAGGGAATTTAGTCTATTGATGTTAAGAGATAATTAAGGAGAGAAGATTGATGCTTCCTATTTATTTTTGTTATTAGCGGTGGCATTGTTTGTGTGGCTATCTTCTTTGGATTTGTTGGAAGAAGATTACTTTCTTGCTCTTTCTAGGGTATAGTTTCCCTCCTTATGTTGGAGCTTTCCCTCTATTATCCTTTGTAGTGTTGGGTTTGTGGAAAGATATTGTGTAATTTGGTTTTGTCATGGAATAACTTGGTTTCTCCATCTATGGTAATTGAAAGTTTTGCTGGATTATAGTAGCCTGGACTGGCATTTGTGTTCTCTTACAGTCTGTATGACATCTTTCCAGGATCTTCTCGCTTTTATAGTATCTGTTGAGAAGTCTGGTGTAATTCTGATAGGTCTGCCTTTATAAGTTACTTGACCATTTCCCCTTACTGTGTTTAATATTCTTTCTTTGTTTTGTGCATTTGGTGTTTTGATTATTATGTGATGGGTGGTACTTCTTTTCTGGTCTAGTCTATTTGGAGTTCTGTAGGCTTCTTGTATGTTTGTGGGCATCTTGTTCTTTAGATTAGGGAAGTTTTCTTCTATAATTTTGTTGAAGATATTTACTGGCCCTTTAAGTTGGGAATCTTCACTCTCATCTATACCTATTATCCTTAGGTTTGGTCTTCTCATTGTGTCCTGGATTTTCTGAATGTTTTGGGTTAAGAACTTTTTGCATTTTGTGTTTTCTTTGATAGTTGTGTCAATATTTTCTATGGTATCTTCTGCACCTGAGATTTTTCTCTTCTATATCTTGCATTCTGTTGGTGATGTTTCCATCTATGACTCCTGATTTCTTTCCTAGGTTTTCTATCTCCAGGGAAAACTCCTTTTGTAATTTCTTTATTGTTTCTACTTCCATTTTTTATGTCCTGGATGGTTTTGTTCAATTCCTTCTCCTGTTTGGTTATATTTTCTTATAATACTTTAAGGGATTTTTATGTATCCTCTTTAAGGGCTTCTACCTGTTTACCTGTGTTCTCCTCAATTTCTTTGAGAGTGTTATTTTATGTCCTCCTTAAAGTCCTCTATCATCATCTTTAGAAGTGATTTTAAATCTAAATCTTGCTTTCCTGGTGATATAGGGAATTCAGGACTTTCTATTGTGGGAGAACTAGCTTCTGATGATGCCAAGTACCCGGGTTGCTGATGCTTATGTTCTTGTGCTTGCCTTTCACCATCTGGATCTCCTTAGTGCTATCTGCCCTGTCTCTGACTGGAGCCTGTCTTTCCTATTATCTTGATTGTGTTAGAACTATTTGGGGTGGGTATTGCTGCTGGGTTTAGAGCTGAGGCCCAAGATCTCCTCAGTGCTCAGGCACAGACCAGAAGGAACTAGTGCCCTGGGCCAGGAGTGAATTCCTGGGTCCCAGTGGGTCCCAGTTACTCCCTGTTTGGGGCAGGTGTTGCTGTCTCCTTACCTAAGATACTGCCAGGGTTAGAGCTCCAGGGAGCTCTGCTTCCTCTGGGTTATGTGAGACTGGGTGCAGAGCTGAAGCCCAGGATCTGCTCAGTGCTCAGGTGCAGACTGGAAAGTACTGTTCCCCATATTTAATAGAGTTATTTGGTTCTCCGGAGTCTAACTTCTTGAATTCTTTGTATATATTGGATATTAGCCCTCTATTGGATGTAGAATTGATAAAGATCTTTTCCAATCTGTTGGTTGTCGTTCTGACCTATTGACAGTGTCCTTTGCCTTACAGAAGCTTTGCAATTATAAGAGGTCCCATTTGTCAATTCTTGATCTTAGAGTATAAGCCATTGGTGGTTGTTTAGGAACTTTTCCCCTGTGCCATGTGTTCGAGGCTTTTCCCCACTTTCTCTTCTACCGAGGACATTTAGTGTTATGAACTTCCCTCTTAGCACTGCTTTCATTGTATCCCATAAGTTTAGACATGTTGTTCTCTCATTTTATTGAATTCTAGAAAGTCTTTAATTTCTTCCTTCCTTCTTTCTTTCTTTCTTTCTCTTTCTTTCTTCTTTCTTCCTTTCTTCCCTTCTCTCTCTCTCTCTCTCTCTCTCTCTCTCTCTCTCTCTCTCTTCTTTTGACTCAGTGGTTATTGAGTATAAAGATGTTCAGTTTCCCATGAATTTGTAGCTTTCTGCTGTTTCTATGTTGAAATCAGCTTTAATTCATAATGAATATGGTGGATTATTTCAATTTTCTTGTATCATTGTGACTTGCTTTGTGAGAGTGTGTGGTCAATTTTGGGAATGGTCCCATGAGCTGCTGAAAAAAAGATATATTCTTTTATGTTTGGGTGAATTGTTCTGTAGATATCTGTACATCTGTTTGAGTCATGGTGTCTGTTAGTTCATTATTTCTCTATTAGTTTTGTTGGATACCTGTCATTGAATTTTGTCTGTACATTGGTATTGATTGGTTTGTCATAGGTTTTGCAGTAGAGATAGGAGCTCACCAAGATGCTAAGCTTCATTTCCTGAAGGAGTTTAGAGTGGTTTCAGCCTTCCTGAAAGAGGCTAATTTCCATCTAGCTCACTCCAGTAACTTTATTCAAACATTACACACAGTTAATTGGGGGTTGGGGAAAAGTTCCAACTACCAAAGTTATGTTGCCCTTAAGAGCAGACAATCCACACAAAATCTCAGTCTCTTTTGACTATGTTCCATATTTTTATGGAAAAAAAACCAACACAAGGAAGGAAACTACAACCTAGAAAAAAGGAAGAAGTAATCTACTAACAACCCTAAAAGAAGATAGCTACACAAACATAATTCCACCTCTAATAGCAAAAATAACAAGAAGCAACAATCATTTTTTCTTTAATATCTCTTAACATCAATGGACTCAATTCCCCAATAAAAAGACATAGACTATCAGACTGGATACATAAACAGGACCTAGAATTTTGCTGCATACAGGAAACGTACCTCAGTGACAAAGACAGACATTACCTCAGAGTAAAAAGGAAAGGAAAAAAAATTTTCCAAGCAAATGGTCCCAAGAAACAAGATGGAATAGCCATTTCTACTATCAAATAAAAATCGACTTCAACCAAAAGTAATCAAAAAGATACTGGAAGACACCCATACTCATCAAAGGAAAAATCTACCAAATGAACTCTCAATTCTGAACATCTATGCTCCACAAATACAAGGGAACCCCACATCAATAAAAGAAAAAAACTTTACTAAGCTCAAAGCAACATTGCACCTCACACAATAAAATAGGGGATTTCAACACCTCATCTCAGCAATGGACAGATAATGGAAACAGAAACTAAAAAGAGACACAATGAAATTAACAGAATTATGAACCAAATGGATTTAACAGATATCTATAGACCATTTCATCCTAAAACAAAAGAATATACATTTTTCTCAGCACGTCATGGTACCTCTCCAAAATAGACTATATACTTGGCCACAAAACACACTCTACAGATACAAAAAGATTGAAATAACCCCATTGCACCTATCAGATCACCAACTGACTAAGGCTTGTCTTTAATAATGACAAAACCAATGGAAAACCCACATGCACATGGAAACTGAACAACCGCTCTATGCAATGATGACTTGGTTAAGGAAGAAATACAGAATGAAATTAAGACTTTAGAATTTAATGAATAGAGGGACACATCATACCAAAATTTGTGGGACTCTCCGTGAAAGCAGTGCTAAGAGGAAAACTCACAGCTCTAAGTGCCTACAAAAAGAAACTGGAGAGAGCATATATTAACAACGTGACAGCACACCTGAAACCTCTAGAACAAAAAGAAGCAAACTCACCACGAAGAGGAGTAGATGTTAGGAAATAATCAAACTCAGGCTGAAATCAACCAAGTAGAAACTGAAAGAAATATACAAAAATATCAGCAAAACCAGGAGTTGGTTTTTTGAGAAAAATCAACAAGATAGATAAACCCTTAGCCAGATTAACAAGAGGGCACAGAGAACAGTATCCAAATTTGTAAATCAAAACTGAAAAGGGAGACATAACAACAGCAGCTGAGGAAATTAAAAACATCACAATCCTACTATAAAGGTCATACTCAACAAAACTGGAAAAACGGATGAAATGGACAATTTTTCTACAGAGATACAGGTACCAAAGGTTTAAAACGGAGCAAATAAACCATCTAAACGTCCCCATAACTCCAAAGGAATAGCAGCAGTCATTAAAATTCTCCCCAATCCAAAAAAAGTCCTTAACCAGATGGTTTTAATGTAGAATTCTACAGAAACCCTTTAAAGAAGATCTAATAAACCCAAATTTTCTATAAACTGTTCCACAAATAAGGAAAAACAGAAGGAACACAATAAAATTCCCCTTCCTTCTATGAAGCTACTATAAAAACTCAAACCTAAATTTCACAAGACCCAACAAAGAAAGAGAACTTCAGACCAATCTCCCCTTTTGAATATTAATTTCAAAATTACTCAATAAAATTCTAGCAAAATGAATCCAAGAACACCTCAAAACAATTACCTCATGATCAAGGGGCTTCATCACCAGGAATGCAGGGATGGTTCAATATTTGAAAAAACCATCAATGTAAACCACTATAATAAACAAACTCAAGAAAAAAAATCACATGAACATCTCACAAGATGCGAGAAAGCATTTGACAAAATTCAAATCTCTTCATGGTAAAATGTCTTGGAAAGATCAGGAATTTAAGACCCATACCTAATAAAAGCAATATACAGCAAACCCCGGAACCAACATCAAACTAAATGGAGAGAAAACTTAAGGGAATCCCATTAAGATTAAGGACTAGAAAAGGTTGCCCATTCTCTCCTTACCTATTCAATATAGTACAGAAGACTAGACAGAGCAATTAGACAAGAAAAAGAAGTCAAAGGAATACAAATATGGAAAGGAAAAAAGTCAAAATTTCACTATTTGCCCGATTTGGGTATGAAAAGAATATTAAGTAAACCCAAAAATTCCACCCGAGAACTCCAAATCTGATAAAAAAAACTTCAGCAAGTGGCTGGATATAAAAACAACTCAAAGAAATCAGAAAGGTTTCCTTTACTTGAAAAATATACAAGGTTGAAAAAGAAATTAGGGAAATGACACCCTTTACAATAAATCCCCAAATAATATAAATACCTTGGTGTGAACCCAACCAAACAATGAAAGATTTTTATGACAAGAACTTTTAAAATCTCTTTAAGAATGAAATCAAAGAAATCTCAAAGATGGAAAGATCTCCCATGCCATGGTTTGTCAAGATTAATAATAAAAATGGCCACTTGCCAATAGCAATCACAGAATTTAATGCCAAACTCCATTAAATCCCAACTCAATTCTTCACAGAGTTAGAAAGAGAAATTCTCAAATTCAATTGGAATAACAAAAAACCCAGGATAGCGAAAACCATTCTCAACAATAAAAGAACTTTGTAGGAATCACCATCCCTGATTTCAAGCTTTTTACTACAGAGCCATAATGATAAAAACTGCCCCGGTATTGGTACCGAGGGCAGGCAAAAGATCAATGGAAAGAAAATTTAAGTTCCAGAAATAATCCACACACCTAGTCACTTGATCTTTGACAAAGAGCTAAAACTGTCCAGTGGGAAACGGCAGCCCTTTTCAACAGATTGTGCTGGTTCCAACTGGAGGACAACATGAGAAGAATGCATAATGATCCATTTGGTCTTTGTAAAAATCTGAGTCAAGTGGATAAAGGACATCCACATCAAACCAGAAAAACTGATAGTAATAGAAGGAAGGTGGGAAGTTCCCCCCAAAACCTAGGCAAAGGGAAAAATTCCTAAACACAAACACCAATGGGTTACGCTCTAAGATCAAGAATTGACAAATGGGACATCAAATTGGCAAAGTTTTTTGTAAGCAAAGGACTCTGTCAATAAACAAAACGCAACCAACCGATTTTGGGGAAAAAATCTTACCCAAACCCCCACTCCGATAGAGGACTAATATCCCAAAATATACAAAGAATCGAGAAATTAGACTCCAGACAACCAAATAACCCTATAAAAATGGGTTTTAGAGCTAAACAAAGAATTCTCAACTGAGGAAACTCAAATGGGGAGAATACCTAAAGAAATTTCAGCATCCTTATCCATCAGGAAATGCAAACAAAAAACCCAGAGAGTGGTGACTCTCACAAAACCCAAAATGGCTATGATCAAAAACTCAGGGATGAAGGCTGAGAGGATTGAGAAAGGAGGAACACTCTCCATTGTTTGGTGGATTGCAAGAAGTGCAACCATCTGGAAATCATCTGGCGGTTCCTCAAAATTGGAGTATCATTTTTCCCGAGGAAAACAGCTTACCACTCCTGGGGATATACCCCGAAGATGGGTCTAAAAATATAAAAGAACATTGCTCCCCTATGTTCATAGCAGCTTATTTATAATAGGCAAAGCTGGAAAGAAAACCCGATGTCCTTAACAAGGAATGTAAAACAAAAAAAAAAAAGAAATTACACAATGGAATTTACAACCCGCTATTTAAAAAAAAAAATTCAAGAAATTCTTAGAAATGGATGGGAAATAGAAAATATCATCCCGAGTGAGGTAAACCCCAAACAAAAAACAAACTGGTATTTAAATCACTGATTATTGAAATTTTTTGCCCCCGAAGCTTGAAATACCCAAGAATCAACTCAAGATCACATAAAAGTCATGAAGAAGGAAGACCAAGTGGGGTGTCTTGGGCCTTCTTAAAGGGGTAAAAAAAAATATCATGGAGCAAATTGGAGCAAAGTGTAGGAAAGAAATGAAAAAGGGGCCGTCTGGGGACTGTTCCCCTGGGGGTCCATCCCATGTGCAAATCCCCCAAAAGGGGCAGAAGTTTTAGGGTTTGGTGCGGAGCCCGAAAAGCTGGCCAGAAACTGGAGCTTTGGTTTTAGAGGGGGGCTCCAAGCTAAAAAAACTAAACATGGGGTTCCCAAGGGAAAAGATGAAAATGAAAGGGTTATTGGTCCCAGGGAGAAAATTTAAACCAAAAATCTAAACCGTGGGGATTGGGAACCCAAGGCCCACTTTATCAAAAGTTTCCGGTATAATGGGGAGGAGCCCTTTTAGAAAGGGACCATGCGGGTAATTTGGGGGGGGGAGGCGGGGTGGGGTGGTAGGGGGCCTCCCAAAAGCGGAGGGGGGGGATGGGGTGGGGAAGGGCAGGAGGGGGGAAAAAAGTGGAGTAAATTGTTAAAAAAAAAAATTCCCCTAAAAAAGAAAGAAAAAAAGAAAAAAAAAAAAAAAAAAAAAAAAAGGGAGTTTCGAAGAATTTCTTAAGAGAAACAAACTTATAAATTTAAAACCCAAAAAAGATTTAAAAAAAAAAAGGCCCCCTTTTTGAAATATTTAAACAATTAAATTTTAAAATTACATCAGCCTTTTGCTATAGGGGCTAAATTTTATTTAAATAAAAAAGTTTCCTGTTTAACCTGAATTATAAAAAATAAAAAAAAACTTACAAAAAATGATTTTTATTAAATGCTCCATTCATATTTATATAAATCCATCCCTTAAATAAGTTTTTCAGAAATTTTTTTTTAATTTTCCGAGCAAATCATAAATAAATTTTGGGAAATTTTCTTCCAAATCACTTTACATTTTTCCAATTTTTTATAACAAAAAAATCTAAATAACCTTTCTTTGTTTTTCAAAAATTCTTGATCCAATATATTTTTTGAAACAATTAACCCTTTCCCCCTATTGACTTTTTAAAATTTTACTGTCTCTCCAGCCCTGGGCATGTCCTTCTTAAGATTAGGAAAATTTCTTCTAGATTTTATTGAAAATATTTTGAGCCGTTGAGCTGGGAATCTTCTTCTTCTACAATCCTATTATTCATGGGCTTGTCTTTTAATAGTGTCTCAGATTTTCCTGGATGTTTTGTGTCAGGATCTATTAGATTTAACATTTTCTTGACAATTATATCAGTTTCTTCTATCACACCCCTCTATAACTAATTCTCTCTCCAATCTCTTGTTATCTGTAAGCAGTGCTTACATCTTGCAGTTCCTGTTTGCCTTACCTAGTTTTCCATCTCCAAGACTCCCTAAGTTTGTGTTTTTCTTTATTCTTTCTAATTTCTGTTTTCAGATCTTGAACTGTTTTATAGTCATTTCTACCACCTGTTTGAGTTTTCCTGAATTTCTTTAAAGAATTCATTCATTTTCTCTTAAGGACCTCTATCACCTTCCTAAGATTTCCATTAAAGGACCATTTTCCTTTGTTTACCTAGTTTTGCAATATCCAGGGCTTGCTTTGTACAGGATAGCTGAGCTGGTGGTGGCATAGGTGCCTTGGATTTTGCTGAATGTGCACTTATTGTGGCCTCATAGGCATCTCAGTGCGGTACTTATAAGTTTAGGTGATGATTCCCGAGTTATCTTTGTTAGATGGATGGTTTTCCCTTGGATTTCTGATTCCCTCTCTGTCCTTCTGGCCTGCGAACCCATGCGGTTCTGGTGATTGGTGAGTTTTCAGGTACAGTAATAGCACAGATTTGGTGTTTTATTGGCCTGAAGGGTTTTGACTTCTAGGGTTTTAGATGTGGGGTTCCTCTGGGTTTACTGGAGCTGCAATGGGTTTCTGGTGTAACAGGTATTTAGAGGGCCTCTGGAGTTTCTCTGTACTGGCTGGCCTCCATAGAGCAAGTGCCTTCTGCTAGAGTTATGGCTGGGAATTCTCAATAAAATTCTGGCAAATTTAGAATTCAAGCATTTAAGATTATACACTATGGCCAAATTGATTTCATTCAAGGAAAGCATAGTTGATTCACATGCACAAAGCACTGATAATATATATCACATAATCAGATAGAAATTACAAGGATCATTTCAGTCACTACATAAAGGTTATGTGATAAAGTACAACATCTCTCATGACAGAGACCGTCAAGGAGTCTCGGAACTGAAGGAACACATCTCAACTAGAGTAAAAACTATGCCATGACAAACAGCAAGCCAACATAACACAAAGTGTGAAAACTGTAAGCATTTTCTGTAGACTTGAAATGAGACAAGAGTGAGCATTCTCTCCAGGTTTACTCAATACAGAGTTCAAAGACTTGTATGAAGCCAGTATGACAAGAGATTTCGGAAAAATGTGATGTAAACTGAAAAGAAGTCATTGTTTTCTACTTCAGATCACATAACCTTACTTAAAAGACCTCTAGATCCACTGGAAATTCCTCATACCCATTAAATTAATTATAACAAACAAATGGTCAAGGAAAACAGGGTTTTCAATAGAAGAATGAAACCAGATACATGTCCTTAGATATTGTAATACAGCAAAGGTACTTCATAACAACATAGAAAACATTCTCAAGAATTAACACACAAGGAATACATTAAGTTGAAACACCTTCTTCACACTACTTAAAAAACACAGAAACAATCACAAGAAAAGGAAACAATAACCATAGTGACCAATATAGAATGGGGAAGGGCAATGTCAAGTAAATGACAGATGCGGGATTAAATACCAAGAATACACAAGAAGTCAAAATTGAGTACCAAAAAAATCATAATCACCTTGGTAGATGGATAATTATTCAGTAGACAGTTAGAAAAGAAGAAATAAAACACCAATAAAAGTCTTAAATTGTGCATGGCATCAGTACTATTTTTTAATTAATCTTTCTTAAACTGCTGTCAGAATGACTGTCCGTCAAGTAACAAATGACAACAGATACTAGTAAGGATGTGCAGAAGTGGAGGGAATTCTTCTTCATGAATATTGTGATAATGCAATTTTTGTTAAAAGCCACCGTGAAAGTCAGTAGGATGGTTCTGCACACTGCCTGAATATAGAGCTTCCATCTGACACTCAATTTCTAGCATGCCTTTGCACACGACTAAGTCAGGATCTCACACAATATTACAATTCATTTTATTACAGTGCTATTTCACAATATCCATAAAATGGAACTAGTCCTATGTCTTTCAGAGATGACACCAATATCTAGGAAATGAACTGAAGGACTAAACTCAGAGCCAGATGACTCCATAACAGGCTGTAAATAACAAACTGGCACTTCAAGACACTAGGGCTTATTTCTGTTTACCCAGAATGAACCCCAGATCCAGGAAACCTTGATAAGCCAACTACAGTGGTGGGTCAGCCAGTCTGAGGACCACCTGTCATCTGGCCTGAAAATAAAAAATAGGTACTAGAATGAGTAAATGATCCTTCGCCTGGGAAGTTTCCAATGCCTGAACAAATTGTAGAATTCAGTCAGGCCCTAGCAGATAAGCTAACCACACAAGGAAAAAGGGCACAATACCCCTTCCTAAATTTCCCCTAACTGAGCCGAGAGACTGGACATGTGCTTTGTGTCATATGAAGTTTTTTATTGCATAATTTGGTTAATTAATGTCCATAAAAAATGTTGAAACTTGTTTTATTAATGAATGCTATCACATATAGTTACACAGTGGGCTGATGTTTATAGATGTCTGTAGCCGTATAGCCTGTCTTTTAACATTCTATTGAGATACATGCACTGACACTAGATTTAAAAAAAGCAAAACAAAACTATATTAAAGTTTGAAACAGACAATAGAACTGTGAAGTGAGTTATGTATAGTGAAATCTTGCACTATGTATAGAACATGAATATCCAGATAAATAACCATAACCTCATTTCAAGTATTAAAACAAGTTTAAGTATGGGCTTTTTATTACTTGCTCTATGTACATGGTCCCACAAATTGAACCAAGTTGGATAAAGAGAATTTTGTGTCTGTTGGGACTTGAAGTGCTTACCATTAAGCTACAACCCACCTACAAAGAATTTTATTCCCAGGCTGGGAAACATAACACTAAGAGATAATATTTTTTTATATACCATCCATGTTAAGTTCCCTGAGATGTTTTTGTCATAAAGAATTAAACAGTCTTAGAATCATGTATAGTTGAAACCCCTGAGAAACAGGACTTAGTCATGATTCTTTAAGAGCTGAGATAGCATTTGCCTGAAAATAACCACCCAGTGTCTTAACCCAATGGGCTACGAAAGAAAATATAAGTTTTGGGGTTGTTTTGTTTTTGTTTTCTTAAAGATAGTTGGATTATTTTTATTAGTATCAGTAAAACGCCACCTCCCCGGTAGGTAACATATGGACTCCAGGTGGCCTCTGGTGCTTGCTGCCAGCCTGGGTTTAAATATGAGTGAAAATCTTGTCTAAGCACATACTACATACAATGTGCAATCAAGAAAAGTGTATTCTGAAAGGACTGTGCAGCCCAAAGCACTGACGTATGTAGACAGCGTGGGTTTCCATAGAAACCTGAACTGATTTGTGAAAGTTAGGAAAGCAGATAATATGGTAGGGTCAAAATTGTCCCCGTTTTCCTGGAATTTCTCGGGGGAAGAAGTCCAAGTAGAATGCAAAAAATTTATTTCTAATGTGGAATTTCAGCAGCATGTCAGTCCAGTGGGCTTTAGTAATTTAATTTAGGTGATGGCTGAGTCAAAGGCAAGGATCCTGCCTAAGTGAGTCACTTTTTTTTTTTGGTTTTTTTTTTTTTTTTTTGAGACAGAGGTTTCTCTGTGAAGCCCTGCTGTCCTGGAACTCACTCTGTAGACCAGGCTGGCCTCGAACTCAGTAAATCTGCCTGCCTCTGCCTCCTCCAAGTGCTGGGAAAAAGGTGTGCGCTCACCACCGCCCAGCTTAAGTAGTTACTTAAAAAAGTGCAGGTGAGATACTGGACCTTTTAAAGCAGAAGAACTCAACACATCAGGCACTGAGTGAGGATTAGAAGCACTAGGTGGTTTTCTACTGCATCCTCCATCACCCTTAAGCCCAAACAGCTGCTACACTGACTGCAATTTGACTGGGCATTATGAACCTGAGGAAAGACTGTAGAAGTTGATGCAGACATTCCAATTTTCTTTTGGCTCAAATAATTAGGATTCCAAAAGACTCAGTATGTGGTGTGTGTGCTTAGGAAAAGTAAATAGGATATTTACTTAAGTATGTGGTGTGTGAAAGAAGGCAACGGGTGTTGTCAGTAAAGGAGAAACCAACTTTTGGTACTGGAACTTGGAATATTGGAAAGTGACAGGATGTTAAAATCTCATCCAGTCCTGAAAGTGCCTTTTTTTATGGCCTGGCGCCCCCATAACCAATTTCATTACCTCCTAACATTTAATCAGGGTGTTGCCCTAACCTATTTAATATATGGCAAGAGTTGGTAAGCTGTTGAAATCAATTCCAGTCTAAAACAAAGCCAATCTTTGAGCAATGGTGTTAACTTCAAAGTATGTACTTTACTATTGTTGAACACACATCTATAGATTAAACTTATTGTTATTTCCTAGTAAATTATTACTCTTAGGTTCAAACAAATGGCAACTACTGACAGTTTTTATCAAATTAATTATGTTTTAAGTTAAAGACAGGAATTCATGAAGGCGTTCATGTTATGCCATCAAGGTACATGTCCCTGTAATAAAATAGCGTTTTTTAAAAAATTACTATTTTGGGAGATGTTAGGGATTGAACCCAGGCCCCTGTGCCTGGAAAGGCTTTGACATGAGTTGTATCCCCTGGCTATTCTTTCATAATTTAAGCTTTTGTAATTTTTGGAGATAAGTCTATACAGCCCATCATACTTTTAAATCTCAGGACTCTTCCTGCCTCAGGTCCCTCCGAAGGTCCTCCCTGATCACAGGCTTGAACCATAATGCCTCCTAGCTGTACTTGATTGATTTAGAGGTTGGCCGGTTTGCCTTTGACTTTTAAAGCTTCTGTCACAACCCATCCTGTGTACCTGATCGTACAGTCAGACCTGACCATGATTCCTCAAAGTCCACTGTCTAATCCTTTAGAAAATTTGAGATTGTTATAGGTAAAAAGCACATAATGTTGTCATTATTCTCTGTCAGAACTTTACAAGCTAACCTCCTTGCTGTTCAGATGATAATGTAAGGAATCTAAAGTCAACAATCTAACCTTATGTACCCATAACCTTTGAGTATGAAAGTATCACACGTGGGTGTGATGGGTTGTCCATACCCTGACATTTCCAGTTAGGCCAACACAAACCCAGCTCCCTATTGTCCCTTTCTCAGCTGGGGCCTTTTGTACTTTGGTAGCAAGTGTATCATTGGCTTGCCCCTTGCCGCAATGTCACTTAGTGAAATTATTTGTTTTGGTAGTTGTACCTTAATGATTTTTAGATTGCCTCTGTTTACTAAATCTTTAGGTTAAAACAAAAGCTAGTTACAAGCTAATTACTATTTATTACCCCAAACTTGCTTTCTTTGGACTTGTATTTAGGATCTGGGGTAACTTCAGGTTGTCAGGCTTGGCAGTAAGTACATCCCCATTGAGCCATCGTGCCTTGGATTGTGCTTTTTAAAAAAATTATTTTAATTCCACCATAAAGAACTACTAACAACTATGGTGGCAGCACTTTACTAGTAGGTTCCAGAATTAACACTGTACCAAACACAGCTAGTCATTGGGTTAGAGAAATAAGAGAAGCACTAGCATCCCATCTCTAGGGCACAGTCAGCTCTAAGCAGAGAAAGCATTGCTCAGCTACCGTAAAATAATGGAATTGAGTCTCTACACTCAGGGTTACTATTTCTAGTGTGGTTAGCCTACTGACATATTAAATCTTTAAAACTGCCTGCGATTAGCTTTATATGCTATTGCTTTATATGCTATTTGAACTTGAGTGAAGTGTAAATTTCCCATAAATTCGGTGAGAATTTATGATGGCATTTAATGTCATGTCTCTGAACTGTAAAACCTTATAAAGTCATCACCAGAAGACAATGATGCTATAAAATCTCATATCTAGACTACTCTATAGTCTGGACCCAGAATTACTATCAGTTATTTGAAGTGAAACATGTCTCTTTTTATTTTCATTGTTTGCCAGTAAGATAATGTAAGGCATATATCCAAGGAAGGCAGTCACACAGTTTAGGTTTTTCCTGGATTTATTTTTTTCAATACATTTTTAGTGCGTGTGGGAAATTTGTGCCAGAGGATATCTTGAGGGATGTTCACTCCATCCACTCTCTGTACTAACTTGAAGTTTGCCAGGCTTGCAAGGTGTCGTTACCACTCATGTTTGATTGGCTGTAGTTTTTTTACCGTTGTTGAGCAGCACTCACTGTATTTTCCTCCTTGTACTTCTCTTGGTCAGAATCTACAGGTATAAAAGTTCTTAGATACAACCACAGGCCTTCTGGGATAGTTTACAAATTGGCAAAGGTTTTTTTTTTTTAAACCCCTGCTTAATAATTATTCTTTGTCATTTTGGAGACTTGTCAAAGGCCAGAGAATTTGGTAAAAATCCATAGTAGACAAAGGACAATTGTCTTTTATAGGACTACTTAGGTCTACTTGGCATTACCAAGAAGTAAAATTTCTAGAGACAGTAAGCTAGGCTTCTGTCCTTGTAATGTCAACTCCAAAGGTAAGCCAGTGGGCCAGAGAACCAAACCATAAATGAACATGATGAAGTGGAAAATCTAGGCCCAGAGTTGAGTAATTGTTCTGCAAGGTACCCTTTTTTGCTCTTCAAATATGGAGTTAATCTTTAAAAATTTCATTCTATTTATCCTTCTGCATAGAGCTCAGCCTTGATCAGTTACGTAGGAACTGAGGTAATAAAAGCTCAAATTACTTTGTAAGCATGAGCTGAGTTGAGTTCAGTCTCTCATATTAGAGTCAGGTGGTTGAGTGCCTGCCTATGTAATCCCAGCACTAAAAAGAAAGGCAGATTGTTGGAGGTTCACTGTTCGTCTCCTGTCCCCCCTCCCGCTAGTAAGTCTTTAATCCAAGTATGAAACCAAGATTGAGGGCTTCCTGAGGATAGCTTTCAAGGTTAGCTTCTGGCCCCACACCTTACCTTATGTTCCTCTGAAAGCCTATGGCCCCAGGCGCTGCTAAGGGTGTTGTGCCACTGATCTGTCTATCTCTGTCAACATTTGCAATTATCTATCTCCAATTAAAATATCCTCGGTAGAAAATTGTGGCAAGTGCTTGCCTAGGTCATCCTCATCACCTTAGTATGTTCCCTGCAAAAAACAACTGATCTAAACATGCATAAACCAAGAAACATGCATTAGAATGATCACAATCAGAATTTTTAAAAAGCTACCGAAAATAGTAATGTGGAACTCTGGATCCAGAAAAGAATGAGATATTTCCCATGGGGCCCTTGTCTCTGGACAAGTTAACTTCACTGAACTTTGGTTTAACACTGTGGAAAGGACAAAAGCTGATACACCAACGCTGATTGCAACAATACAAGAGACTTTAAGCACTCAAGAAATTAGAATTAAGAAAAGGCTCTTTTACAAATCATCCTTAACAGCCCTTAAATAGGAAGCAACTTAAATTTTATCCTAGAGCTTTTAATGAAGCACAGAGTACTTCAACTTGAAAAAGGTAAGGCTAGAGAACAATTACTATCAAAGAATGATAGGCAGTGTTACTTAGTAAGAAAGGCTTTCAGTGTTTTGACACACCTGTCTTCTAACAGGCATGCATAGCATTTGACATTCAAAGGTACTTTGCCCTTCAGTGCATAGTCCTATTCTGAAGTTAATGATTGACTCCTTTGTGGGCCATTTATAATATGATTTACTTTTTCAAAAGCATGCTTTTAAATTGTAACCAACTCTGAAACTCTGCCATATTATTGTTCATTAAACATTTAAAAATTTAGTATTTCTAACGAGTGTTTTGCCTGTATGTGTGTTTCTGTACCATGTGTAGACTGACCCAAGGAGGCCAGAAGATGATATCAGATCCCCTAGAAACAAGTTTAGCTAAAATGATTTTGAGGTTGCTATATGGGCGGTAGGGACAAACTTGGGTTTCTGTGAAGAGCAGACATGGCTTAGTTGGAGGAGCTCTTCTTTGTAATCTTGAAACTTTAATTATGTACAAAGGGGCAAATAAAAGGTGAGTAAGCCACAATGCTTTGATACACTCATCATCTGTGGACTCTTAAAGTAAGTACCAGCTTGCTAACAAAACTAACTTCAATTCTCCAACATGCATTGCTGATCAGCTCAAATGTCAATAAGGCAATAGAGTGTGTGCTGTGTTCCTTATTGTAATTCCTCGAAATCCTCCTAACTATATGGTTAATACTGTGTTTCTCAAAACAAGAAAGGCTGTATATGAAAAAGTTGGTGCTACACTGCTTCCAACTAATATTTTAAAACAAATATATTAAAATAAGGCATGTTCCAAACAGAAGCAGTGAACTAGAGGCACACAACCTGTTCCCCTAGGAACAATTTTTTTCCTGTTATTTGCTGTGAAAAGAATAAGTCATACTTCGGACCACTCTTTTTTTTTTTTTCCCCTACAAAGGGGAAACCTTGGACAATTAAAACACTAGATTACCTCTGCAAGGCCTCTCGTTAGCTAAAATCCACACAGTCTATAAAGTGCAGACAGTAAATGCTTTCAGGGACCCCACTGCTAGGAATTTATAAACCTCCCCTGATCTATACCAGGTCATTACATACTTTAATATTGGCCTTCAAACTAAATTGGGTGGTTTATAGTATGTAAAATGTTTAATGTTGACGGTTGAAAATCCAAAAGCCCACTTAACTGCTGTGAGTAAAGGTATGTGTTACTTGGCTCTCAAGTGGTTTAAAAATGAGGGAATTCTACATTCCACAAATAAGAGCCTAGGTCATTACTGAAATCAAACAAAGGAACAACTTACAAATTATTTTCAAGGACTGCTAAATAACAAATTAACAGACCTATACACTGAAAGGTATCTATTACAGTTTTAATGTAGCTGGGTGTGATGCCAGAACAAGTGGATCTCTTGAGTCAAGTCAGAATGGTCTACAAAGCAAGTTGCAAGAGATCCAGAGCTATAACTGAGACTGTCTCTTTAAAAAAAAAAAAAAATTTGTTATAATGTATCAAAATCTGAACTGCCCAGTGAAAATGCGTAAAGTACAGTGTTCAATACCGGGGCCCGAGTTTACCCTGCGTGTATACCTCCCAACGTAAGAATCTCTCTTTCAATAGTTAATGTTTCTCTGTCTCAATTGACTGTAGAGTGGTATTCTCAGAGCAAGGCCTTAGCTGTGAAAAATAACACGTGCCAAATTTCTTTCCTAAGTCAGAGTAATGAACAGTATATAATAGTCTAATGTTTGTGTGTCTGTAATCATATTCCTGATACTATAGTCTTAAAATCGCAAAATTTTAACAAAAAATACAAGACACTGATTTAACTTTCGACAGCAATTTTCATGAGTTATAGCTCTGAGGCATTTTATTACAAAACATGCTCATAATAGACAAGTGGACTTAAAATCATCAGATTAACGTTATTTTTTAGACTTGTCCTTCTAGTAAGTCGTTTAGCTTCATTGATTTTGGGCTGCTATATTAAGGAGATTCCTCCTATAGAAAAAAGGGATGAGGGAGACACAGTTTAGAGCAACCAGATTCTAAGTTTTTGTCAAAAGCACTTCAAAGGAATCCAATGTAACAGAATTGGTATCTTCATTTTCTAAAAAGCAACTATACCATATAAAATAGGTCACAAAATTACAGGTAAAATATCAGAAAAGTGAGAATTGAGGTAATTTTTCACACACAAAAGCTTATCAAAGTCTAAAATATGGATTTGGCCCCACCCACATTACACTTGCCGACTCATTACTACACATGTGGACACAATCCACTGTTCTCCCACAAGCTTCTAAGCTTAAGTTGAAAGACTATCTGCATTGCATACTTTATCTTCAGTTTTCCTCTCACTATTAGCTGATCCTTTCCAATGTCCTCTAGATTTTTGCTGTTTTACTAATGTGATGGAACTTTGGTGTGCCTATACGCTTATCAAAGAGAGGTCATCAAGAGTGATTCTGAATAGAATGTTGTATATGTGGGACTGCTACCCATTCAGAACAAAAACTCGCTCGAGTAATTGGAAGCTAAATTCCCACATTGTGAAAGTCACATATTAGTAAACATTTTTTCCTATTTGTCAGTACCCTTTTTCTACAAGCAAAAAAGAGTTGTGCATGACAACAGATTTTTGTGGTCTGCTCAAGGATGCTTTTTTTACACTAAAAGCGACTTTGGAAGTCTTATCAAAAGCAATACTAGCTCATAGGTTTCCAGATAGGTTTATCTGTTACACTGTCCACACCACAATAAATAAAAAGGCCCCTTAAGTTTTCCTAACTAAAAATTTTTAGACTTGTTATCATGAGTCTAAAGAAAATAATACAAAACTCAAAAAATAGACCACAATAAAAGTTGGGGTGAACATCTTTTTAGCCCCACTTTTGGGATGATGGCAAAAGGTTTAGGCCAACCTTGGAACAATGGTAAGATGTCCCTAAAAAAACAAAAACCAAC
>JAJTUV010004444.1:0-19442 GCA_021653895.1 Mastomys natalensis
GGAATTGGGCAGACTATGGTCATACAGACAGCAGGCCAGGAGCACTAGTCCCTTGGCCAGTTTATTGGAGCAAGGTCTAAATGGAGGAAAGGGTCAACATGTCCACATCCTGCAGCAAGGTTCTGGGGAATACTGCATCTCAACAGGCTACTGATGGGGTGTAAAGGCAAATGAGGCACCTTACCACCCCACTGTAGCTACTATTTTTATTGCACTGGCTGCCAAGGCGTTTCACATACACCTTCAACCTGCCGGGAAAGCCCTTCATTTCCTAGCCCTGAGATCACAGGTCAAGAGGAGCAGAGTATCTCCCCTGTGTGTGGCAACTGTCAGGCGTTGGGGTTGGTCTTCCGGTATCTCTCAGCTGCACTCTCACAGCATGAGGCCCTTTCACTCAGAAAGCTCAGACTGCTAAGGTGCATTTTTTTTTCTGAGTCTTGCTATACATATGTGTGTCTGAGTGTATGTGGAATAGTATCTGGACCCCCTGCAAAATCAACAAAGGCTTCTAACCTCTAAGCCAGTGGTTCTCATCCTGAGGGTCACATGACCCTTTTACAGGGGCTGTGTATCAGACATCTAACTTACGATTCCTAACAGGACCAAAATTACAGTTGTGAAGCAGCAACAAAAAATACTTTTATGCCGGGCGGTGGTGGCGCACGCCTTTAATCCCAGCACTTGGGAGGCAGAGGCAGGCGGATTTCTGAGTTCGAGGCCAGCCCTGGTCTACAGTGAGTTCCAGGACAGCCAGGACTACACAGAGAAACCCTGTCTTGAAAAACCAAAAACCTGTCCCTTCTTTTTTTTTTTTTTTTGTTTGTTTTTTGTTTTTTGTTTTTTCGAGACAGGATTTCTCTGTATAGCCCTGGCTGTCCTGGAACTCACTCTGTAGACCAGGCTGGCCTCGAACTCAGAAATCCGCCTGCCTCTGCCTCCCAAGTGCTGGGATTAAAGGCGTGCGCCACCACCGCCCGGCAACCTGTCCCTTCTTTGACATAGGGTCTTACTCTCTACTCTGTAGCTCAGAGATTTTCACAACCTTGGTCATGGTGTCTCTTTGCAGCAACAGAACGGTGACTACAAGAAAATAAGCTTACCTGTGAGTCCAGCTCTAGGAAACCTGACTTCCTCTTCTGGCCTCTGAGGGCACACATCCCCACAGGCACGATTATTAAAAATGAAATTGAAATATATGTAAATGGTCAAACTGATAAATCCAATACTACAGAAACTCATACATATGGAAATAAGCAAAAATCCACACAGGAGTAAAAACAAAACACTGGTGCACATACCCAAGATACAGACTAGAATTGCCAAGAGTTTTTCAATTTTTTTCTCTTGTGTGCAGGTGTGAGTGTACACACATGCCACGGCTTGAATGTGGAAGTCAGAGGACAGTTTGTAGGTCTCCTGGGAGTCCCCACCCTGGGAAATCCAGTCTTGGGGATTGAACTCAGGTCCTTAAGCTTAATGGCAGGTGAGCCATCCACAGCCATTTGTCAGCCCTATATGTAAAAATACGTAAACTATTTTGACTTATTTATTTAGGGACAGTCTACATAGACATAGCTATCCTAGAACTTGTTATGGAGACCAGTCTGGCCTCAAATCCAGAGATCTACTTACTTGCCTTTGCCTAATGATGGGATTTAAGGCATGCACTACCACACGTAGCTTAAACTGAATTAAAAAGATAATAAGATCGTACAAAATTATTTAACTGATGGTTGAGAAAGCTTAGTTTTCTTGCAGAGTTTCAGGTCCCCTCATGGCAGCTAGCGACTGCCTGTAAGTCTTCTCGGTGTATCTGACACCCTCTTCTGACCTCTGTGGGCACTGAGTACATGTTGTGTGCAAGGTACTATACAAGCAGGCCAAACACTCAAAGTAAGTAAGTACCTCTAAAAGAAGTTTAATTGAGATAGGTAAAGGATACGGAAGTCTCCGGGAGAGGAAATCCGAACAATCAATAGAAAGAAATGCATTATCCTATTAGTGGTTACCAAGGAAACACAGTGGCATTTCACAGTTGTAGATTTAAACTTTATTATTGTGTGTGTATGTGTATAGGGTATATACACAGCACAGTTCACATGCGGCTCTCCCTCCACCCTTGCATGGGGTTCTGGGATGAACTCAGCTGGCCAAACATGCACAGCAGGACCTTTCCCTCCTAAACCAAATACTCTGTGAGCTGGAAAGTGATCTCAGCTGGTGGGCCACTGTCACTCGAAAGCAGACTCACACTACTGAACAGACTTATCTCAGGCTATGAGGGTAACGTGCACTTCAAGCAGAAATGACGTTTATGTTCACACTCGGGTCCCAGACCTCTCATGTCTATACAAACACTCCAGTATATGAAAAAGCCTAAAAACCAGAACATTTGTGGTATCAAACATGTGGGGTACTGGTTATTACATCTGTATTTAGTATCCAGAAAAGTTTTCTAAAACAAAGTTTTTAGAGATTTATTTTTTACTTATATGTATGCATATATGTGTTTGCATAAGTATGCTCACAGGTATATGGATCCTCAAAGAGGCCAGAAAAAGATACCAGATTCTCCGGAGCTCGAGGTATAGTTGTGAACAGCCCCATGTGGGTGCTAGGACTGAACTCATGTCCTCTGAAGAGCAGTATATGCTCTTAACCACTGAATCACCTCTGCACCCCCTAGACATACTTTTAAAGTAAAAAAACAAAAACCAAACCCCAACAAAACAAAACAGACCTTTTTTTACATGTATAATCCAATATGTATGTGGCAACTCACAACTGTCTGCAACTCTAGTTCCAGCGTGTCTAATGCCTCTTAGACCTTTGCATGCAGTAGGCATGAATGTGATGCACAGACATACATGCAGGCAAAACACCTATACATGTGAATAAATTAAAAGTCTAGCACATGTATAACCTTAGCACTCAGAAGGACTGGGAATTCAAGGCAGCATGGGTCACATAGGGAGCTTGAGGCTAGCCTGGCCACGATGGTGAAGAGAAATGAATTAAGATTTGCTTTGCCCCTAACAGACACACAGACATACATTTTTAGGTTGCATGAAAAAAAAGAAAAAGCTTGGGAATGAAACACAGACGGTTTGGGTTGCTAATGTGTCACATTCAGTGGGTAACCGGCAGCATTTATTATGTGGAAGCAGAGGCTTCTCTTCTGTAAGATGGTGGTTAAGACACGGCCTCCAAAATCTGCTGATAGCACAGCCGCTCCCCTGACTGTCCTTAAGTTTGACTTCAAGATCTACCACACACAGCACAGGGACTAAGATAGTCAATTCTACCAGTCCTGCATCAGTGTGGTCTGATGTCTGCAATCACCGGTTCCACTTAGAGGCCACAAGGCCCAGGAGCCATTATACAGTAGGTTATCTCCCATGTCACAGCAAAGGCACAGAGCAGTTCTGGAAAATACTTTACAACCTGGTCATCTGCAGGACAAAAAGCCAACACTTCCCTTCTTGTCAAGTCTGGACAATTTAAAGTCCGTTATGATCCACAGGGAAAACTAGCCAGTCAGAAAAGACTTTGGTATTTTTCAACTAGATACACAGAAATCATCATCGAAGGCATTTCTTATCCTATCTAAATGAAGAAAGACAATTAAGTGCGTCAGGAAACTGTATTAACAGAAACATCAACGAGTTACAGATAAACATTTTAATTGATTAAATATATTACTTTCAAGATCTTTTTGAAATCGCACTTGTATGGTACTAATCAACAGCCAAAGGCAATAAAAAAGTTTAGAACCAAAAATGTTCAGATATGAACATGTGACAGAAACGCTATGTAAAATGATATACACTGCTCCCAAGAACAAGACGTTTAGAAGATAATTTATCTTAACATGTGCAAGGACAAAACTGTAATCAAAGGCTGAAAGAAATATATATTAGTGCTTGCTTTTTAAAAGTTTATTTTACATTTTAAATACAGTATATTTCCTCATTAAAAAACATCCTAACTCTGTGGTTTCTCTATATACAGAAGAGCTGTGGGCAGGGCAGCCTAATGAATATTCTGGATGTAACAGCACAGACATTTGACTACTTTTGAGTGAAAACTCAAAAACACAAATTAAGCACTGGTTAGGAGAAAATAATCCAGTTTCTTAACAAACAAAAGAGAACCTATAAAACCAGGTATTAAAAACAGAAAGAGAGGCAGCATATGAAAACCTCAAACAGCCTGAATGTAGTGACCTGTGCACGCTGCAGCCAGTGGGAGCCCTGCAAGGGACCTGTGATGTCAAATTAAACCTAAGACTTCAGTGACAATGTAACACTAGGTATACACTGTCTCTGTCATTTTCTATCTATACTACCCTCCCTTTAGATACTTAACCTCTGAGACAAACTTGAAATAATGAATGTGGATTTGTTCTCCTAAGAAAACTAAAGATGTCCCTTTTACCACGAGCAAGACATAATACAGATTAAAGCTCTAATATTGAAGTACGTGCATTTCCAATTTTCTCTAGATTGTAATTCCTCCACACTGGGATTGTGAGGCAATGTGTGCCCTAATAACAAATAGAAAGAAATTTGGACTGTCTCTGGCAGTGATTTCCTATTAGTGCAATGGTACTCCTCAAATGCTGAATTATACTGAAGTGATTTTCATATTTTAGTTCAGTAGGTGCCAGTTTGAGTTTATAAACTCTGGCTATATGGTTGGTTGGTTTGTTTTTTTTACAGAAAATAGTTTCAATTTGAGATGTTCCACAAAACTGCATCAAAACAAAATCACCTAGTTTTGTTTTGTTAGCAGTGTTGTGAATGGCAGATGGAAGAGAAGGCCTGCGAGTCCGAGGACCTGCTGGGAAGGGCGCTGAGGTCGTCTATGAATCTCTACATATCAAGTGCCTACTGGGTGTGAATATTCTAAGTTTAATATTCTCTCAGAAAATAATTCTCTGTAACTTAACTAACTAAACAGCTGTACCCAAAGCAAAAACAGCCTTGGCTACTCAGGTAAGATCAAGTTGAGGCCATTTCTTTTTCTACTATAATCTGTGAAGTCGAGCTTTTAAGTCTCAAACTATTCCACTTAGTCAAAGCCAGCTGCACTCCAGGAGAAGTACAGCAGCATTCCCAGTTACAGCTCCAACTGTGGCTCTGCAGAACACGCGGAACAGCCAGCAGTGCACCCCCAACCCGGTCATTCATTTTGGAGACTGACTATGAACACGTAGCTCATGTACCTTCAATATCCACTAGCAGCTCTGCTGGTCAGCACCCAAGGGCTAGAGGAGTCTTCGGAACTGCTTCTAACCTCAGAGCATTAATGCTAAAGAGTCTCAAGGAATCCTGGTTCTCAACAAGAGTTCACTAACCATCAGAACAAAATCGAGAAGGTAAACACTGACTCTTATGCGCCACAAAAGTCAAAGGAAATTAAATGTCATCTTCTGTTCAACCCTAGACTCCTGACTCTGTAACACCAGTTTTATCTAGTATAATAGACTCTGTAGTAGACTGACTTGGACCTCCACAGAGAGTAGGAGTTATCAAACTTGAGGAGATAGACTCCCCTCCCTGGATACTGGTGGCTGCCTGCATACACTTCCTCATGACAGTCCCGCCGGTACACAGGTACAATCTCATCCAGCAGAGGCTTGTTGGCATTCTTTTTGGCTTTCTCTTCACAAGTGACATTTTCTGTGAGACAATGAGAAAGAACAGAAGACACAAGTCAAATGTTAGATCCAGGAATATCAAATATCACCTCTTTCATCAAGCAATGAAACTCCATGCTTCTTTGAGGCGTTGTTAGGAATTCATTCATTCTCTCTCTCTCTTCTCTCTCTCTCTCCTCTCTCTCTCTCTCTCTATCAATTTATTTATGCATCTGCGTATACTGTCACTATCTTCAAACACACCAGAAGAGGGCGCCAGACCCCATTACAGATGGTTGTGAGCCACCATGTGGTTGCTGGGAATTAAGCTCAGGACCTCTGGAACAGCAGTTGTTGCTCTTAACCGCTGACCTATCTCTCCAGCTCTAGGAATTCTCTTAAGCCAGTGTCAACTGTGCATGCAGGCGTGCGTCATTCATGTGAATGCCTGACCACCATTATGCACAGCTGCCGTGCCTGAGAGTGCAGTGACAGACACAAGGTAGAGGTAGCAACCGGCCTTGTTTTTTCCAGTCTCTATCTATCCAGTTCCTAACTCCTTCCTTATATGACAATCTTAGTCATGGAACACTGAAGAAAACTCTGCTGATCTTCTACAAGGCCACCTTCATTTTAGGAATGGTAGAAGGTAGTCTAGGCAGACTATAGCTTCTGTATATTTTAAATATAAAAACCACAGCAGAGAGGTAGAGGTATGCAGAGGCAACCACAAACTGTCGGTTCCCCTAGTCCCATTTAACACAGACATAAAACACACAGATCAACATTCGCTCTGATCAACACTCTCACTGTTACTAATTTCCTGGGCTGTAAAAATATCAAGTTAGGAAAGAAGCACTAATAGTCTATAAGAATGAGGTAAGTATTTCAGATTGTCTCAGTCTAACACAGTACATATAAACAACCTCAAGGAAAGAAAGACTTCTAGGTTTCTAGCATGGCAGAGCAAACCCTGGCAACATCTATAGCTGTATTTAATGCCCACAGCCAGGAATTTTAAAAGTGTGAGAAGCTCTCAAGAGGAATTTAAGGAAATAAAACAAATTATATCATGTGGTATGTTGGAATATATCTTAGAAAATTTGGTAAAAACTTATGAAATCTGAATAATTACAGACAAATTTACCAATACCAGTATCAATAATGGTCCATTAAGATAAGTACAGGGCTGGAGAGATGGCTCAACGGTTAAGAGCACCGACTGCACTTCCAGAGGTCCTGAATTCAATTCCCAGCAACCACATGGTGGCTCACAACCATCTGCAATAGGATCGGATGCCCTCTTCTGGTGTGTTGGAAGACAGCAACAATGTACTCATATACATAAAATAAATAAATAAATAAATAAATAAATAAATAAATTTTTGAAAAAAGATAAATACAATGTACAATTTAAGAAGTTAAAAATGGGGAAAACTAGCCAAGTAGTGGTGGTGCACACCTGTAATCTCAGTACCTGGGCAGCAGAGGCAGGCAGAGCTCTATGAGTTTGAGGCCAGCCTGGACTACAGAGTGAGTTCCAGGACAGCCAAGGCTACACAGAGAAACCATTGGGGATGGGGGTGGGGTGGTAATTCTAAACATTTAAAAGCTTAAAAAAAAAAAAAAAAAAAAAAAAAAAAAAAACCAGAAAGAAAGGAAGGAAAGGAAAGAAGGGAAAAAAGTAGAGGAGACCCAGTGATGGTGGTTCATACCTATAATTCCAGCACAAAGCTGCATTACCACCCTAGACTCTTGTTCTGTGACTAACAGTACATACGTGGACACATCAATGGCGTATAGTAGTCATCTAAGGCACAGGCACAAATGTGCCCAGTGAGCTAAGTCTCCACACAGGTTCATTCCTAGTGGAACAGTTCTCAGCATTAGTAAGATCTCACCATTCCTGCTCAAATGGAGACTTTAATGGATCAGTGTTTAGAAATCATTAGAAATGTATGTGAGTAGGCAACCCCACCTTCCCTCTGAGACAATAGAGTAGAGCTAAGGTCAAAGACCTCAGCTATGTTTTACCAGTTCTCTTTTTAATAAAACTTTAAGATTGCCTTATATCTCAATTTTTACTTGTATATTTGTGCTTAATTTTTAGTATGTGTATTCTATATAAGCAGGTGTGTGAGGAGGTGAGAGGGAGGTGTCAGAACCCCTACCTGAAGGTGCAGGCAGTTCTGAGCCTGCATCAGTGCTGAAAACTGAACCTGGATACCTTGCAAGAGCAGTAAGCACCTGAGCCATCACTCGAGCCCCTTTTACCACAGCTACTGCCCCAATGTCAATAATCCCCAAACTTATCAGCTAGGGCTTCAGAACAGAAAGTAGGAAGTAATTTTCTTTTAAAAATCTCTAATGGCCAGGACAGGCGAACATCAACCCAACCTCAGGGCAGAACTATTTCTTTCCTTCCTTCTTACCTTTTTATGATTTTTTAATTAATTAATTAATTTATTTTTTGAGACAGGGTTTCTCTGTGTAGCCCTGGCTGTCCTGGAACTCACTCTGTAGACCAGGCTGGCCTCGAACTCAGAAATCCGTCTGCCTCTGCCTCCCAAGTGCTGGGATTAAAGGCATGCGCCACCACCGCCCGGCCCTTCTTACCTTTTTAAAAGATTCATTGTATTCTATGTGCATGGACTTTTGGCCTGTATGTATGCATATATATATGTACAGAGTGCAAGCCTGGTCCCTACAAAGTTCCTCTGAACTACAGTTATGGCTAGTTATAAACAGCTATGTGGGTGCTGGGCATCAAGCCTGGGCCCTCTTCAGGAGAGAATGCTGTTAACTACTGAGCCATCTCTCTAGCCCTTTGTCCTTAGTTTTTGAGACATAGTCTGTCTTAGTAGCCCAGGCTGACCAGGAACTCACTATATAGCCCAAGCTGGCATCTAATAATGACCCTTCCAACATCAGCCTCCTTAGTGCTGAGATTACAGATGAGGATAATCACATCTAGCCAGAGCCAAGAACTAACTTCGTCTCTTCCGTTTTTGTTTGTGCAGTGCTAGGGATCTTGTGCATAGAAAGCACAAACCCTACCACTGAAAATACTCCTCAGTAGGACTCTTATAAAGCATTCACAAAAGCTCTTTCAGAGAAACACACACTTTCCTTTCTATATATCTGCAAGCTGTCTGATTTGAATGAGTCTCTGTTGTATGAGAAAGGCTAGCACATAGCACAGGCTTAGCTGCTGGCCCATGTTGCTGGGATGCAGGTAGTGCACGCAGCTAAACTGTTCAGATTCTACCTTTCCTTGAGTCCTACTCCAACTTTTGGTTTTTATAAGCATTATGGGAAATGTTTCACTTTGCTGCTAGTACTTAGGAATCGACATTATTAAAAACAAAATGCCAAAGCCTTGGATTTGGCTCAGCCATTAAGATAACTTGTTCTTGGAGTGGACCAAAGGTCGGCTGGCAGCACCCACATGGCTCACACAATTCTTTTTTTTTAGGTTTTTCGAGACAGGGTTTCTCCGTATAGCCCTGGCTGTCCTGGAACTCACTCTGTAGACCAGGCTGTCCTCAAACTCAGAAATCCACCTGCCTCTGCCTCCCAAGTGCTGGGATTAAAGGCGTGGGCCACCACTGCCTGGCACAATTCTTTATAACTCCAGTTCCAGAATACCTGACACCCTTCTTACCTCTACAGGCTTCAGGCATGCATGTGGTACAAAAACAAATATAAGGCGAAACATTCACAAAACTAAAATAAAAAGTCAATCTTTTAAAAAATTTAAAAATAAGGCCGGGCAGTGGTGGCGCACGCCTTTAATCCCAGCACTTGGGAGGCAGAGGCAGGCGAATTTCTGAGTTCGAGGCTAGCCTGGTCTACAGAGTGAGTTCCAGGACAGCCAGGGCTATACAGAGAAACCCTGTCTCGAAAAACCAAAAACAAAACAAAACAAAAAAACAAAAAATAAGCCAGGCATGGCGGTACACATAAGAACATGCCAACCTAGTGGTGGTGAACACCTTTAAACCCAGCACTCGGGAGGCAGGCAAGTGGATTTGAGTTTGAGGGCAGCCTGGTCCACATAGTGAGTTTTAAGATAGCTAGGGCAACATAGTGACACGCTGGCCATTTAGAAAGAAAGAAAGAAAGGAAGGAAGGAAGGAAGGAAGGAAGGAAGGAAGGAAGGAAGGAAGGAAGGAAAAGAAAAGAAAAGAAGTCACGAAAGACAAGGTGGGACATGTTTTGATATTTTTTTATATTTAATTAAGGATTTTAAATCTTCTGGGATAACAGTCTGCAAGATGTACTGAAATGCCTGGGACATTCTCGTAGTTCATCTAAAAATAGTACATAACAAAGCTTATCTTTGAAGCTAAAAAATTAGTATGAAATTTCAATTGTTAAATGACATATTAAATGAATTTCAGGCAGACTTATGGTCTAACAGCTCTACGTGCTTCCACGTGAGCCCACTGGTGTCAAAGCATGGCAATGTGACTAAACAGAGTCTACTTTTAAATCAAAATGGACTCGTCCATTCCAAGAACAACTCTTAAACCTATTTTAATACCATCATCGTGAAATACTATAGTACTCTTAACAAGAACAAGGGCTTCTCATAAGCCACTGGACAGCTTGGTTAGCCCTGAACTGTGGAACCAGGGTGCTCAGGCACTCGCACAGGCTGGCACTACAGACTTGTCTCAGTCTCAATCTGGCTCACTCAGCTTGTAGAAATATCTCAAGTTCTAGTTTTTCCAGCTAACAAAATCGAGGAGGGCAGCTTCTCAAAAATCAATACATCTTTTAACTTATTTCTTAGACCAAGGTCTTTCAAAACTCCTGATTGCTTACTGAAAGGAATGAATAGTTATACTCTTGTAAAATGGTGATTTCCAAAGAGAAGGATGGCTAAAATCTGGTGAGTTTTCTTTATTTATAATTTTTGTTATTGTTTCCCCCAAAAAAATATTTTTTAAGATTTATTATTTATTTATTTATTTATTTTGGTTTTTCGAGACAGGGTTTCTCTGTGTAGCCCTGGCTGTCCTGGAACTCACTCTGTAGACCAGGCTGGCCTCGAACTCAGAAATCCGCCTGCCTTTGACCCTTCCAAATGCTTGGGATTAAAGGCGTGCGCCGCCACCACCCAGCTATTTTATTTATTTTTATGAGTACACTGTAGCTGCCTTCAGACACATCAGAAGAGGACATCAGACCCCATTACAGATGGCTGTGAGCCACCATGTGGTTGCTGGGAATTGACTGAACTCAAGACCTCTTGAAGAGTAATCAGTGCTCCTAACCACTGATCCATCTCTGCAGTTTGGTTTTTTGAGACAGCGTTTTTTTATACAGCAGCCATGGATATCCTGGAACTCACTATGTAGATCAGATGGGTCCCCAAACTCACAGAGATCCACCTACCTCTGCTTCTGCCTCCTGGGTGAAGGCCTGACTTTGCCACCCCGACCCAGTACACACGACTTTTTACCTAGCATCTTGGATGCACAGGCAGGAAAATCAGGAGTTCAAGGCCACCCTTCACTATACAGTAAATTAAAGGTCAGCTTTGGCTCCATGGAACCCTGTCTCACCCAGTTGTGGTAGTGGCTCACATCTATAATCTTAGCACTTAGGACTGAAAAGAGGAAGATCCTGTCTTTGTTTTTTTGTTTGGATGCATTGGTGTTTTTATTGTTTGTCTGTTTTTTTATTTTTTTGAAACAAGGTTTCTCTCTGTTGTCCTGGCTATCCTGGAACTCTTTTTTGTAGACTAGGCTGGCCTCGATCTAACAGAGGAGTTTATAAAACAAAATGTTATCAAATATATAAATTCTTTTGATGACAAGAATTCTTCCCCTCCCCCATTCTTCCCGGGGGCGGGGGGGCCGGGGGGGGGGAACACAAGCACAGCCTGGGATTCGAACTCGGGAAGAAACGGCCACCTTGAACTCCAGAGCGCGCACTGCCGCTCGCCGGCGATGACAAAAATTCTTACTTGCTCTTTCAAACCTTTACAAACTGGGGCATGGTGACACACACTGGCAGTCCCAGCTACTAGGGAGGGCGAGGAAGAGGACTGCTTGAGTCCACCAGTTCAAAACCAGCCTGGACAACAAAGCAACGTCCTGTCTCAAAAACAAAACATACAAACAACAACAAACCTCAGAGGGTCTTCACATACTTAGCTTTCCAATACATAAGACTGTAAGTAAAACAACGTTCAGAACCAAATATACTTTCTTGGCATTTTAGAAAAATTCATGTTCAGGGACTTTGTGATAGACGGGCCTTTCTCAGAGCCTTTTCACCCAACATCCCACTCCTGAACAGAGCACGTCCTGTCCAGGAGTATCAGCAGGACTGAATGTGAGCCAAGGCTTACCTTCCTCCTCCTCCTCGTCGTCACTGGACTCACTAACATGCACACTGACAGCAGCATTTGGGGAGTCTGTCCATTCAAAATAAACCCCAAACCCAATGTCATAACTGTCTGTAGCAAATTCCCAAAAGAGGTATGATCCTTCCTCGTGAGTGGGGACTCGGACGGTGACTACTTCTCCTCGCCGTACTGTAATCACCGAATCTGCATCCTGCCGAATCTTCTCTTTAAAGTCTTTGATTTGTGGTCTTGTCCACATGGATGGAGCTGCGATCACTGGAAGAGAGTCTAAAGGCAACAGGATTTACAAAAGTTGAAGCCAAAGGGTTCTCACCCTGCAGAGAACATCTGACAGCAAGGGCAGGGTGGTCACCTCAGACCAAGGATGGAAGGGACAGAAAAGCTTCTCAGGTTATTATAAGACCCAAGAAGGTCACAGGTACTCAAGAGGTCATCACACACCTTCAATAAAACAGAATCCACAATCTTACACGAGAGTTTTCCTAACACTCTGCTTTCATTTCATTCTACCTGTTGAAAATTCTTAACCTCTGGGCATCTTAAAGTTTTAAGGGCTTCTCTGAAAAGAGCTAGGAGAAACAGAAAATCCTGGACAATAGAACCACTGGAGGACCTCACACGGAAAGGACGAACATTTTTCCCCCCTTTGGTTTTTCGAGACAGGGTTTCTCTGTGTAGCTAGCTCAGGCTGTCCTGGAACTCACTCTGTAGACCAGGCTGGCCTTGAACTCAGAAATCCACCTGCCTCTGCCTCCCAAGTGCTGGGATTAAGCCCGGGAAGGACAAACATCTTGTTACTGAGTAATATTCATGTGTACTGCAGAACTCAGCAGGTTTTCCAGTTATGTTAATCAGATTCACTAACGAGACGTCCTCTCATTTGCAAACCCTTGTCTGTAGAGCTGGGGATGTAGCTCAGCTCAGAGTGTTTGCCTGGCTTACACAAATCCGTGTCCAGTCACTAGCACTACACAAAGGAGAAACTAGATTCCAAGTCATCTTCAGCTACATAGTGACTTGAAGGCCACCCGGAGTTGTCACAAAACAAACCAACAGTTGTGGTGGTGCATGCACCCTTTAGTTCCAGCACTCACTTGGGTGGCAGACAGTTCTCTGGGTTGAAGGCCAGCCAGGGCTACACAGAGAGATGTTGCCTCAAAAAAAAAAAAAAAGGTAGTAAGAGGAGGAGGAGAAGAGGAGAAAGAGAAAAAGGAGGAGAACAAAATAAAATGCCAATGAGATGCCTCAGCAGGTAAAAGCACTTGCCAGCAAGCATGATTTTATTTTAATTTGAGGTTATTCATCAGAATCCATATGGTAAAGAGAGAACCAAATTTTGCCAGTTGTCTTCTGACCTCTCCTTGTGCACATACACATTCACAGAGTAAATCAGTAACTGTGGAACAAATGCTGGTATAAACCTTTGGTAAGACTGAGGAGAGAAAGTCAGCATGAGCTTCAGGAACCCCCCTTACCTATGCAGGCTTCAACCCAGCACAGCACTCAGAGGCTCAAGTGGGGAAAAAGAAAGAGAAACCATTTGAATCTCCCAGCCTTACTTCCAACTGCTAAAAATTAAAATTAGGAAAACTATACTTCAAAGAAACTAACGGTCTCAGATCACAAAAACAAAAGCTGTATGAAGTTGGTGAACTTGACAGACGTCTAAATAACAAATTTATGTTATTTATGCCACCACATCCAGTTTCACATGGTGCCTCAAACTGAGCCCAGGGCTTTGTGACACTGAGCAACTGCTCTCTCTGAATGGAACTGGATCCCAAGCCTTGATCTTCTGTGTCTGTGTCATCAGAAGCATCAGATTCCAATCCAAAGAGCAAAGGAGTGCTGGGCTCACACACATCTAAGTGTCCCTACAAGCTACTCAGCTTATCTTCCTGATTTGTGCTTTCACGAGGCCTGAGAGTGACATTGGATGGGTAAATACATGTGCTAAACCATACCTTTTGGCCCATTTTCCAAGGCTTCTTCTGCAGCTTCTGGCTCAAGGACTTTTTCGGAATTTTCAGTGTGGGTTTTGGCCTGTCCATTAACTGACAGTGTATCACTTGTTGCAGCTGTGTTCACCTTTGATGATGCGGGCAACGACACTCCCGCCACCACCACTTCTTGCTGCTTCTGTAATGCTGCCTACAAATACAGAAGAAGTTAAGATGCTCTTATCAGAAAGGCTTACATTTGCCTAGGAGTGAAGTCTGACACCATGCATTTGCTCTATACTAAAGCATTCTAAGAAATTACTAATTAACTTTTGCCAGTTTTATCATATCTGTAATAAATATTAATATAACACCAACTGACAGCTAAAGATGATTAAACATTCAATCTCAGATAAAACTAAGGGCAAAAATTAAATATAGTAATATGCCATTGTCCTCCATGAGTGTTGAGATTGAGGGCATGTGCCACCATGCCCAGCAGTGATATATATTCTTAAAATTGAATAGAAAAAAATTTTTTGTTTTTTAATAAAATTCAACTATAGGCAGGAATGATGGTGTGTGCCACTAATTTAGCACTCAGGATGCAGTCAGGCAGATCTCAGGGTGAGGTTACCTGGTTACAGAGTGCCAGGCCAATCAGGGACACACAGAGACACTCTGTCTTTCAAGCCACAAAACTGGACATGCTAAATGTGCCAGCGCAACACTCAAGAGGCTCAAGTGGGAAAACAAACCAAACCAAACCAACAACAACACTTGAACCTGCTCCCCATCCTCACCTTCAACTACAGAAATTGAAAATTACACTTCAAAGAAACAAATGGTCACAGAAGATTCACAAAAACAGAAGCTGTAATTGGTGAGTTTGATAGATGTATAAAGTAGCAAACAAGACCTATTCTAATATAGACAGAAATAAATATTCGTAAAAAGATTATAATCACAATTTTAAAAAAATTACTTTAGGTTTTATGGAGCCTAACGTAAGCCTCGGCCGGGCACATCTACTGAATCATACTCCCTGGCTCCAACAAGATTGTTTTTAATAAAGTGTATGTGTATTTATCCATTTACCCATTTATTGACTGACTGACTGACTGAGACAAGGCTTCAGTAGCCCAGGCTGGCCTTACAACTGCATCTGCCTCAAAAGTGCTAAGATTAAAGGCATGTACCACCACATCCAGCCTAAAATTTAATAAAACATCAATCAAGTTGTAAAAAAATTGGTTTAGCCAGTTATCAATAGTGCATGCCTTTAGTCTAAGCACTCGGGAGGCAGAGGCAGGAGGATCTCTATAAATTCTAGGCCAGCCTGGTCTACATAGTGAGTTCCACAACAGCCAGGACCACACAAAGAAACCCTGTCTTGAAAAACCAAGAAAACAAACAAGAAAACATTGTTCTAAGAGGTAATGAAAGCCGGGCGGTGGTGGCGCACGCCTTTAATCCCAGCACTTGGGAGGCAGAGGCAGGCGGATTTCTGAGTTTGAGGACAGCCTGGTCTACAGAGTGAGTTCCAGAACAGCCCGGGCTACACAGAGAAACCCTGTCTCGAAAAACAAACAAACAAACAAAAAAAAAAAAAACAACAAAAAAAAAAAGGCAATGAAGTTAGAGGTCAAAGTATCTTCTCACTTAAAATTTTACACTGGTCTGGGTGCAGTGCTGAACCTATAATCCCAGCACTTAGGAGACTGAGGTAGCAGTGTCATGAGCTTGAAGCAGGGAAAGACAAAGTACAAAAAAAGAAATTTGCTAGGTCCATTGGTACAGGCCAGTTAACTCCAGATACTTGGAAGGCTGAGGCAGGAAGACTGCAAGTTCAAGAACAGGCTGAGATACAAAATACCAGGATGGGCAACTTAGTGAGTCTCTTATCTCAAAATATAAAAAGAGGACTGGGAATATAGCTCTCAGTGATAGAGTACTTGGCTAGCACCCAGCTTTTTAAATGGGGTTACAAATCCCATATGGAGGGGCTGGAGAGCTGGCTCAGTGGTTAAGAGCACTGACTGCTCTTCCAGAGGTCCTGAGTTCAATTCCCAGCAACCACATGGTGGCTCACAGTCATCTGTAATGGGGTCAGATGCCCGCTTCTGGCGTGTCTGAAGAGAGTAACAGTGTACTCATATACATAAAATAAATAAATCTTAAAAACAAAAACAGAAAACAACAACAATAACAAAAAAACCCAAATCCATATGGAGGCCATAGAACTGAATGTGTGTGTGTAGTCATGAAATCTGGATGAAATCTGGCAACAGTACAGGATTTCTGAATGTACAAGGACTACAAATCCATTCAAAATTAAAGTGTAATAAGTCTGAGGTAAAGCTGTACAACGCTTCTACACAGCCTTGGTTCTGAACACATAACACATACACTCTGCCCATGACTGTCATGACATACAATACCAGTGAAAGCTGCTGATACATCTTAGCTCAAATTCAAGATTATTTTATGTTGTAAACTGCAGTGTTTTTATTATACACACAAAGCTTTCTGTACTTAGAGAAATAAAACAACTTACAACATGGAAAACTAAGACATAATACTTAACTAGTATGTATTTAGATTGTAGGAGCTGGAGTGATAGTTCAGTGACTAATAGTACAGACTACTCTTTCAGAAGACCATATTCAGTTTCCAGCATCCAAATGGTGGTTCACAAGCATCTGCCACTCGAGTTCCAGGGTTCTGATGCCCTCTTCTGGCTTATGCAGGCACCAGGCATATACACATGCATAGACACACATTCAGGTAAAACACCCATACACACAAAATAAATAGATCTTCCCTCGTCAGAAAACATTCCTGATGGCTGGTAAGATGACTCACCATGCAAGTGAGTTTTAACTGACAATGTGATACAATCTAGAATCTGCTAGGAAAAGTCTTGTGAAACATTGTTTATATTGGGTTGGACTGGCCTGTGTCTGTGAACAACTGTCTTTTTTTGTTGTTGTTGTTTTTCCAGACAGGGTTTCTCTGTGTAACCCAGGCTGTCCTGGAACTCACTCTGTAGACCAGGCTAGCCTCGAACTCAGAAATCCGTCTGCCTCTGCCTCCCAAGTGCTGGGATTAAAGGTATGCACCACCCAGGCCCGGCAACAACTGTCTTTATAACATCAATTGATGTGATCCAGCCCATTGTGGGCTGTCCCACTTCCTAGGCAGGAGTCTTGAGCCATATGAGTAGGGAAACCCAGTTGAAAGCAACATCTGTCTCTACTCTTAACCGTGGAGGTGATGTAATCATCTATCTCAAGCTCCTGCCACTGTGACCCAGGGTCTCACTATGCAACCTTGGCTGACCTTGAACTATCTGTATAGACTGGCCTGAAACTCACAAAGAGACCCACCTGACTCTGCTTCTCCAGTGCTGGGTTTAAACACCTCTCTCTGCTTACTACATAGAACACAAGACTTTAAAAAGTACTCTAAGGCTTAGGTTCTAAATCACTTCCAAGGAAAAAGTACCAGCTATTCAAAAAAAATGCAATCAACCAAAACAAATCAGTACATTCAAAACATTACATGATGGTGGAGGAGAGAAAGTATTCTTGAAGTTAATCTTGAAACTCTCCAGTAAAATCAATAAACTCCCTTCTCTGGATCCCACTGACCAGGACATTTATTTATTAGACACAGCAGGCTGCAATTATTTATACAACTCTTTTTTAAAAACATATACTTTGGGGGAGTCTTAAAAGCACAAGGAGACCTGGTGTGGCAGTGCTTGTCTATAAGCCCAGTCCCTGAGAGGGAGGGTTTGAGTTTCACTCTGGGCTACACAAGAAGCTTACAACTACTGGTAAGAGTGACATGCGCCTTTAACCCCAGCACTTGAGAGGCAGAGGCAAGTTGGATCTCTGTGAATTTGAGGCCAGCCTGGTTTACAGGTGAGTTCCAGGACAACCAGTACTGTCACACAGAGAAACCCTATCTTGAAAAACCAACCAAACCAAATCAAATTAAAACAAACAAAAACCAAACAACCTCTGCCCATTCTACCCCCCCAAAAAACCAAAAAAGAGAAAGGTACAAGAATAATACAATAGACATGCTAGGCAGCTATACTACCAAAGGGACAGGGACAGCAGTTTCGTTCAGTATTTACACAAAAGTATAGACTGGCCTACTTCAGAGTAGTGAATTCTATTTCTTCCTTCTCCTTATTTAAAATTCATTAGTAAGTGTAAAAAATAGAACCTGAGTGGTAACGAACTTTGAGGCTCAATTCTCAGGTAGCGTACTGGACCTATCTAGTTCCAGAAGCAACCAATTAGAATTTGATCATACTAATTCTTTTTTTGGTTTTTTTTTTTTTTTTTTTTTGTTTTTTTTTTTTTTTTTCGAGACAGGGTTTCTCTGTGTAGCCCGGGCTGTCCTGGAACTCACTCTGTAGACCAGGCTGTCCTCGAACTCAGAAATCCGCCTGCCTCTGCCTCCCAAGTGCTGGGATTAAAGGCGTGCGCCACCACCGCCCGGCGATTTATACTAATTCTAACTGTGACTTCTGTCCCAGTTTTTAATTTAGCCTATCACAACAACCTTATCCTCATAAAGTGACAGCAGCCTATGAAGAGGACAGTACGTAACAGCAATCTTATTATCTCAACACCTATCAACGAAGCAGGAAAAGGGGGAGGAGGCGATAAGGCTAAGATAAGAAGGCTATACAAGAGGAGAAGCATCTCTCAAAAAGGATGCTTATTAACCTGGTTTGGCACCTTCTGGTCTTCCCGTGGGTTACACAGAACGTACAGAGCCTTTTAACATCTCACTGATTTCTAAACTACAAGAAGAAGACAGGTCATTTTATTTTAAAAATTTCTACTTTCCTAAAAATATTTATTTGTTTGGGTTTTGTTTTTGTTTTTGTTTTTCAAGACAGGGTTTCTCTGTGTAGCCCTGGCTGTCCTGGAACTCACTTTGTAGACCAGGCTGGCCTCGAACTCAGAAAATCCACCTGCCTCTGCCTCCCAATGCTGGATTAAAGGCGTGTGCCATCACCGCCTGGCTCTAAAAATATTTACTACTGTATAATGAATATGTGTATGTTGACTTTGTCAAAAAGTGTCACAGCCCAATTATAGTAAGCATTTATAAATCAATTAATTTATCTATTTCCATCCATCCCACCCCTCTCCCCTTTTACTTAGAAATGGGTCCTTCTAAGCTGCCCAGACTAACCTGAACTCTCAGCTACTTGGTGGTTGGTATTACAGGTTTACACCACCAGGCCTAGCCACCATCCTTCTCTTCCTTTTATCATCCTGCGTAAGGTTAGAAACCTTGATCTTGTGTCTTATTCTCACAGAACAGAGAAAAAGCAGAAATCGGAATAGCAGTAGCATGTCAGAAAGCCAAATGATAATGGCAGAGCCAGGACAGAGCCCCAGCACGACTCTTTCCACGCTCAATTGATCTTGAGACTCGTACGATGTGT
>JAJTUV010004445.1:0-19572 GCA_021653895.1 Mastomys natalensis
GGGCCTAGAGAGTACCATAGGGACGATAATAGTTAGGGCCTAGAGGCTACCTAGAGAGGACTATAGATACGAACATAGTGAGGGCCTAGAGAGGGCTTATATATGACCATAGAGATGGCTGTAGTGAGTTCCTACAGAGGGCCTAGATGGGACCATAGGGACAGACATAGTGAGAGACTAAAGAGGGACTATATAGGGCCTAGAAAGGTCCTATAAAGGACCATAAAGACAGTCAGAGTGAGGGCCGAGAGAGGGCATAGAGAGGACCATAGAGATGATCATAGAGAGGGCCTAGAGGGAGCCTAGAGATCAACATAGAGACGGCCATAGTGACAGCCTAGACAGGTCCTAGAGAGGATCATAAAGATGGCCATAGTTAGGGCATAGAGAAGGCCTAGATGGGACCATATGACCATATGGGTCATAATGAGGGCTTAGAGAGGTCCTAGACAAGACCATATAGATTGCTGTAGTGAGGGCTAAGAAAGGGTCTAGATAGGACCATATACAAGACCATAGTGTGTGCATAGAGAAGGGTCTAGGGAGGGCCTAGAGAGTTCATAGAGAGGACCATAGAGACAGTCATAGTGAGGGCCTTGAGAAGGTGTAGAGAGGGTCTAGAAAGGTCCTATAGAGGACCATATAGTCGGCTATAGTGTGGGCCTAGAGATGGCATAGAGAGGACCATAGGGATGATCATAGAAAGGCCTAAAAGGAGCCTAGAGAGCACCATAAAAATGGCCCTAGTGAAGGCCTAGAGAGGGCCTATAGAAGACCATAAAGATGGCCATAGTTAGAGCATAGACCGGGCCTAGATGGGACCATATAACCGGCCATAGTTAGTACATAGAAGAGCATAGTGGGGTCATAGACACGGTTATAGTGAGGGCCTAGAGAGGGCCGCAATAGGACCATAGACACTGCCATAGTGAGGGGCTAGAGAGGACCATAGAGACAGTAATAGTTAGGACAAAGAGGGTGCCTAGAGAGGACCATATTTTTGGTCATAGTGAGGGCTTTGAGAGGGCCTAGATGTGACCATTGGGTTGGCCATAGTGAGTGCCTGTAGATGGCCTAGATAGAACCATACATACAGTCATAGTGAGTACCTAGAGAGGGTCTAGGAAAGACCATAGAGATGGCCATAGTGAGGGCCCAGAGAGGGCCTAGATGAGACCAGGAAACGAACATAGTGAGGGCCTAGAGAGGGCCTAGAGTGGGCCTAGAGATGACCATAGAGACGGCCATAGTGAGTGGTAAGAGGGGAACCTAGAGAGGACCTTAGAGATGGTCATAATGAGTCCCTAGAAGGGTCTAGAAAGACCATAGAGACGCCATCGTGAGGGCCTAGAGAGGACCTCGATGGGACCATAATCACAGCAATAGTGAAGGGCTAGAGAAGGCCTAGATATGACCATGGAAACAGCCATAGTGAGTGCCCAGAGAGGGCCTATTATGGACCATGGAGACAGTCATAGTGAGGGCATGAGGGTGCCTAGATAAAAGGATAGATATGGCCATAGGGAGAGCCTAGATAGGGCCTAGCTGGGACCATAGTGATGGCCATAGTGAGGTCCTAGAGAGTACCTAGAATGGACTATAGGACTATAGAGACAGTCATAGTGAGGGCCTAGTGGGTGCCTAGAGAGGACCATAGAAATGGCCATAGTGCGGGCCTAGAGAGGGCCGAGATTTGACCATAGAGATGGCCATAGTGAGGCCTAGAGAGGGTCTAGAAAGTACCATAGAGACAACCATAGTGAGGGCCTAGAGAGGGCCTAAATACGGCCTAGAGAGGACATAGAGATGGCCATAGTGAAAGCCTAGAGAAGGCATAGAGAGGACAATAGAGAAGACCATAGAGATGGCCTAAAGGGGGCCTAGAAAGCATCATTGAGATGGCTATAGGGAGGGCCTTGATAGTGCTTAGACCAGACCAAAAAGATGCTATATTGTGGTCATAGAGAGGGCCTACATGGGACCATAAAGATGGAAATAGTGAGGGCCTAGAGAGGGCCTAGAGAGGACCATAGAGACAGTCATAGTGAATGTCCAATGAGTGCTGAGAGAGAGCCTAGAGAGGTCCTAGAGAGGACCTTAGAAACAGCTATAGTGAGGGCTTAGAGAAGGCCTAGATGGACCATAGAGATGGCCATAGTGGGGCATAGATAGAGCCTAGATGTGACCATTGAGATGGCCATAGTAAGGGCCTAGAGAGGGCTTAGCGTAGACTATGGAGATGACCATAGTGAGGGCCTAGAGAGGGTCTAGAGATGACCATATGGACTGCCATAGTGAGGTCCTAGGGTGGGCCTAGAGAAGACCAGAGACAGCCAAATTAGGGCCTAGAGATGGCCTAGATAGGACCATAATGACGACCATAGAGAGAGCCTAGAGAGGGCTTAGGGAGGACCTAGAGACTGCCTCAAGAGGTACTAGAGCTGACCATAGAGACAGCACTAATGAGGGCTTAGAAACTGCATAGAGAAGATCTTAGGTACTGCCATATTGAGGGACTTGAGAGGACCTAGAGAGGGACTAGAGAGGATCTAGAGAGGACCATAGAGACAGCCATAGTGAGGGTCTAGAGACAGCCTTTAGGGGACCATAGAGATGGTCATAGACAGGGCTTAGAATCGACCTAGAGAGCACCATAGAGATGACCATAGAGAGGACCTAGAGAGGGAATAGAGAGGGCCTAGAGAGGTCCTAGTGAGGACCATAGAGATTGCCATAGTGAGGGTATACAGAGGGCCTATAGAGGACATAAGAAACAACAATCAAGAGGGCCTAGAGAGGATCTAGTGAGGACCATATAGACAGCCATAGTGATGGCCTAGAGAAGTCCTAGTGAATACCATAGAGAAATCCATAGTGAGGACCTAGAGATGGCCTAGAGAGGACCATATTTACAGACATAGTGAGGACCTACATGTGGCCTAGATAGGAGTAGAGAGACAAACATAGTGACAGCCTAGAGGGGATCTCTATAGCACCATAGAGACTGCCATTGTAAGGGACTAGAAGGGCCTAGAGAACCATAGAGATGGCCATAGTGAGGGCCTAGAAGGGCTGAGATGAGACCATAGAGTTGGCCATAGTGAGGGCATAGAGAGGACCAAGATCGGACCATAGAAACAGTCATAGTGAGGGCATAGAAAGGGCCTAGAAAGGACCAGAGAGACTGCCATACTGAGGGCCTAGTGATGGCCTAGATGGGAACATATAGACAGTCATATTGAGAGCCTAGATAGGGCGTATAGATGACCATAGAGTCAGCCATGGTGAGGGCCTAGAGTGGCCCTAGTTGGAACCTTAGAGATGGCCATAGTGAGGTCGTAGATAGGGCCTAATGAGGAAAATAGAGATAGCCATAGTGAGTGAATAGAAAGAGCCTAGATGGGATCATTGATGGCCTAGATAAGGCCTAGAGTATCATGGAGAAAGCCATAGTGAGTGCTAAGATAAGACCTAGATAGGACGTAGAGATAACAATACAGAGCACATAGAGATGGCCTAGGGAGGACCAAAGAGACAGCCATACTGAGTTCCTAGATGGGGCCTAGAGAGGAACGCATAGACGGCCATAGTGAGGGCCTAGAGTGGGCCTAGAGAGCACCATAGAGACGCCATAATGAGGGCCTAGAGAGGACCTAGGACCTAGAGAGGACCTATAAATGGTCCTAGTGAGGGCCTAGAGAGGGGCTACAAGTGACAATAGTGACGGCCATAGTGAGTGATTAGAGAGGGCCTAGACAGGACCATAGAGATAGCCATAGTGAAGGCCTAGGGAGGGCTTAAATGGGACCATAGAGATGGCCATAGTAAGGGCCTAGAGTGTGCCTAGAAAGGACCATAGAGACGGTCATAGTGAGAGCATAAAGAGGGCCACGATGGGTCTATAGAGACTGCCATAGTGTGGGCCTTGAAATGGCCTAGAGAGGACCATAAAGATGGTAATAGTTAGGGCCTAGAGGGTGCCTAGAGAGGACCCTAGATATGTCCGTAATGAGGGCCTAGAGAGGGACTAGATTTTACCATTGAGGGCCTAGATAAGTCCTAGAGAGGAGCATAGAGATGGCAATAGTGAGACTTTAGCGAGGGCCTAGAGAGATCCTAGAGAAGTCATAGACAGGACCATAGAGACAGCCCTAGTAAGGGCCGAGAGATGGCCTAGAGAGGTCATAGAGAGGACCATAGAGACAGCAATAGTGAGGGCCTAGAGACAGCCTGTAATGCACCATAGATATGAAAATAATTAAGGCCATGAGGGAGCCTAGAGAAGACCATAGATATGACCATAGAGAGGGCCTAGGGAGGACCTAGAGAGGACCATAGAGACATCCATAGTGAGGGACAAGAAAGGTCCTAGTGAGGACCATAAAGAGGCCATAGTGAGGACTAAGATAAGGCCTAGAGAGAACCATAGAGATGACAATAGAGAACGCCTAGAGACAGCCTAGGGAGGACAATAGTGATGGCCATAGTGAGGGCCTAGAGGTGGCCTAGAACGCACCATAGAATTTAGAGGATCATAGAGACAAGCAATATTGAGGTCCAAGAGAGGACCTAGATGGGACCATAGAGACGGCCATAGTGAGGGCCTAGAAAGGATCATAGAGGTGACCATAGAGAGGTTCTAGAGAGGTCCTAGAGAGGACCATAGGAACGGCAATAGTGACGGCCTAGAAAGGGCATTCAGCATGCCTACAGAGGTCCAAAAAAGGACCATAGAGACAGCCATATTGAGGGCATAGAAATGTCCTAGTGAGGACCATAGAGACAGCCATAGTGAGGGCCTAGAGACAGCCTAGGCTGAACCATAGAGACGGCCATATTGAGGGCCTAGACAAGACCTAGAAAGAACCATAAAGATGGCCATAGTGAGGGCCTAGACAGGACCATAGAGACGGCCATTTTGATGTCCTAGAGAGGACCTAGAAGGAACCATAGAGACAGCCATAGTGAGGATCTAGACGGGACAAGAGGGGACCATTGAGACGGCCATAGTGAGGGCATAGAGAGGGCCAAGATGGGACCATAGAGACTATCATAATGAGGGCCTAGAAAGGTCCTAGAAACGACCATAGAGGCAGCCATGGTCAGGGACTAGAGGGTCCTAGAGAGGACCATATAGACAGCCCTAGTGAGGCCCTAGAAATGGCCTAGAGAGGACCATAGGGACAGCCATAATGATGGCCTAGATAGGTCATAGGAGGGCCTAGAGAGGTATTAGGGAGGACCATAAAGACAAACATGTTGAGGGCCTATGTATGTCCTAGAGAGGACCATAGATATGGCCATAGTCATGACCTAGATGGGGCCTAGAGAGGACCACAGAGATGACCATAGAGAGGGCCTAGAGATGGCTTAGAGATGGCCTAGAGGTCCTAGAGAGGACCACAGAGATGGCCATATTGAAGGCCTTGAGAGGGCTTAGAAAGGACCATAGAGATGTCCACAAATAGGTCCTAGGGAGCTGTTAGAGAGGGCCATGAGAGGTACTATATAGGACCTTAGAGACATCCATAGTGAAGGCCTAGACATGGCTTAGAGAGGACCATAGATATGGCCATAGAGAGGGCTTAGATAGGACCAAATAAATGGCCATAATGAGAACCTAGAAGGTGATAGATGGGACCATAAAGACAGCCATACTGAGGGCCTAGATGTGGACTAGAAAGTACCATAGTGCATAGATATCAACATAGAGAAGGCCATAGTAAGGGTGTAGAAGGGCCTAGGGAGGACCACAGGTACAGTAATTGTGAGGTCCTAGAGAGAACCTAGATGGGACCACAGAGATGGCCATAGTGAGGGCTTAGAAGGGCCGAGATGGGACTATAGAGATGGCCATATGAGGGCAAAGAGAGGTCCTAGAGATGGCCATAGTGAGAGCCTACTGAGGTCCTACATAGTGCCTACAGAGGACCATAGAGACGGCCTTAGTGTAGAGCCTAGAGAGTAACTAGATGAGACTATAGAGAAGGCCATAGTGAGGGCCTAGAAGGGCCGAGATGGGCATTAGAGATGGCCATAGTGAGGGACTAGAGAGGATCTAGATAGTACTATAGAGGCAGCGATAGTGAGCACCTAGAGAGGGCCTAGAAAAGACCATATGGAGGACAGAGTGAGGTCTTAGGGAGGGCATAGATGGAACCATCATATGGCAATATTGAAGACCTAGAGAGGGACTATAGAGGACCAAAGTGACGGCCATAGTAAGTGCTAAGATAGGGCCTAGAGAGGACCATAGAGATGACAATAGAGAGCGCCTAGAGATGGCCTTGTGTGGACTATAGAGACGGCCATAGTGAGTTCCTAGAGAGGGCCTAGAGAGGACTGTACAGATGTCCATAGTTAGGGCCTTGAGAGGTCCTACATGGGGCCATAGATATGGACATAGTGAAGGCATAGAGAGTGCCTAGAGAGGACCATAGAGACTGCAATAGTGAGTACATTGAGAGGGCCTAGAGTGGACCATACAGATGGCCAGAGTAAGGGCCTAGAAAGGGCCTAAAGAGAACCATAATGATGTACATAGACAGGGCTTAATGAGGGCTTAGAGAGGGTCTAGTTAGTGCCCAGAGAGGTCCTTGAAAGGATCATAGAGTCATCCCTAGTAAGGGCCTAGATATGGCATAGAGAGGACCATAGGGACGGCCATAGTGAGAGCCTAGAGATGGTCTTGATGGGCCTAGAGAGGTCGTAGACAGGACCATGGAGAAAGCCCTAGTAAGGTCCCAGAGACGGCCTATAGATGATCTTAGGGATGGCCATAATTAAGGCCTAGAGGGGGCCTAGAAGGGACCATAGAAGACAATGGCCATAGTAGGGTTTAGAGAGGACCATAGACAGTAGGTAGGCCTACGGTGCGACCATAGAGAAGACCTATAGAGGACCTAGAGAGTTTCTAGAGAGGACCTAAAGACGGCCATAGTGACAGCATATAGTGTTCCTAGAGAGGACCATAGAGACAGCCATAGTGAGGGCCTAGGTAGAGCCTATGGAGGACCATCGAGACCTCCATAGTGAGTGCATAAAGACCTAGTGAGACCATAGAGATGCCAGAGTTCCAGCATAAAGGGAACCTAGAGAGGATCATAGAGAAGCCCTAGTGAGGGCTAGAGATGGCATAGAGAGGACCATAGATATGGCCATAGTGAGGCCTAGAGGGTCCTAGAGAGGACCATAGAGATGACAATAGAGAGAGCCTAGAGAAGGCTTAGAGAGGGACTAGAGATATTCTAGAGAGGAACATAGAGATGGTCATAGTGAGGGCTAAGATAGGGCTAGAAAGGACATAGTATGACCATAGAGTGCGCCTAGAGATGGCCTAGGGAGGAATATATGACGGCAATAGTGAGTGCCTAGAGTGGGCTAGAGAGGACCATAGAAATGGCTATAGTGAGGGCTAGAGAGGGCCTAGAGAGGACCATAGAGATGATAGTGAGGGCTAGAAGGCCTAGAGAGACCATAGAATGCATATGAGTACTAGAGGGCCAGGAGACTAGTGATGCCATAGGACTGCCAGAGGCCAGAGGACTAGAAGACGGCCTGGAGGGCCTAGAGAGGTCATGAAGGCATGGAGGCCTAGTGAGTCTGGAGAGGCCATGAGATCAGAGCCCAGGAGCATAAGAGGCTAGATGACCTAGAGACTGCCAGAGTGCTTAGAGGTGACTTATATTGGACCATAGAGATGGCCATAATAAAGGCCAAGAGACCGCCTAGATGGGGCCATCGATATGGTCATAGTGAGGGCCTAGGAGAAGGCCTAAAGAGGACAGGGAGACTGCCATAGGGAGGGCATAGAGAGAGGTAGTGACGCTGGAGACGGCCACAGTAAGGGCCTAGAGAGGGCTACAGAGGACATAAGATGCCATAGAGGGCCTGAGGGCCTAGAGGCCTATAGGACCAATAGAGAAGACCATAGAGACAGCCAATAGAAAGGCTAGAGAGACATAGGGACGCCATATGAGGGCCTAGATGCAGAGTGGACCATAAGATGGCCTAGTGAGGCCTAAGGCCTAGAGAGGACATAGGAGCATAGTGAGGCCCTAGAGGGACTAGAAGGACATATAGATGGCCATATGAGGGCCTAGGAGGCATAAAGATAGACAGCCATAGTGAGCCCTATGAGGCCTAAGCACATAGGACCATAGAGACGCATAGTGAGATGCCAGAAGGCCTAGATGAGACATAGACAGCATATGAGGCCTAGAATGCTAGATTGCCATAGGAGGATGGCCATAGTGAGGCCTAGATAGGCCTAGAAGGACAATAGAGACGTTCATAGTGAGTCGCCTAGAGAGGGCCTAGAAGGAACATATAGACGGCCATATTGAGGGCCTAGAGAGGACAATATAGACGGCCATATTGAGCGCTAGTAAGGGCCTAGAAAAAACCATAGAGAGTGGAGAATGTGGGCCAAGAGAGGTCATGATGGGACCATTGAGGCATACATATTGAAGGCCTAGATAGTTCATATATAGGATCATAGTGATGGCCATATTGAGCGCTAAGGTAGGGCCTAGAGAGCGTCATAGAGATGACAATAGATAGCACCTAGAGTGGCCTAGAGAGGACCATAGAGACGGCCATAGTGAGGGCATAGAGAGTGCTTAGAGAGGACCATAGAGACTGCTAGAGTAAGGGTCTAGACAGGCCTAAAGAGGACCATAATGCTGAACATAGGAGAAGCCTATTGAGGGTCTAGTTAGGGCCTAGAGAAGTCCTAGAGGACAATAGAGACAGCCTTAGGAGGGCCTAGATATGGCATAGAGAGGACCATAAGGAGGCCATAGGTGAGGACATAGAGTCTTGAAAGGGCCTAGAGAGTTCAAGAGAGGACCATAGAGAAATCCATAGTGAGGGCCTAGAGACGGCCTATAGAGGACCATAGAGATGGCCATAGTGAGGGCCTAGAGGAGCCTAGAGAGACCATAGATCAACCATAGAGAGTCCTAAAAGGCTTAGAGTGAGCCTAATAGGTCCTAAGAGGACCACAGAAGGGTATGTTAGGACTAGAAAGGCCTACAGAGGGCCACCATATGACCATAGGAAGGCCTAACAGGACCTAGAGAGTTCCTAGAGAGAACCATAGATACAGCCATAGTGAGGGCCTAGAGATAGCATAAAGTGCACCATAGAGATGGCTATAGTGTGGGCATAGAATGTTCCTAGAGAGGAACATAGAGATTAGATATAGTGAGGGCCTAGAGAGAGCGTAGGGAGGACCATCCAGACGGCCATGGTGAGTTCCTATAGAAGACCTAGTGATGCCCATAGAGACTTCCAGAGTTCAAGCATAGAGGGAGCCTAGAGAGGACCATAGAGACAGCTCTAGTGAGGGCCTAGCGATGGCCTAGATAGGACCATAGGTATGGCCATAGAGAGGGCCTAGAGGGATCCTAGAGAGGACCATAGAGACGACCATAGAGAGGGCCTAGAGAATGATTAGAGAGGGCCTAGAGCTGTGCTAGAGAGGAACATAGAGATGGCCATAGTGAAGGCTAAGAATAGGCATAGAGTGGACAATACTGATGACCATAGAGAGTGCCTAGAGACGGCCTAGAGAGGACCATAGAGACGGCAATAGTGAGTGCCTAGAGGGACTGAGAGGACCATAGAGATGGCCATAGTGAGTGCTTATAGAGGGCCTAGAGAGGACCATGAATACTGCCATAATGCGAGCATATTGGGGGCCTAGATTAAATCATAGAGATTGCCATAGTGAAGGCCTAGAGAGGGCCTAGATAGGACCATAGGGACTGCCATATTGATGGCCTAGAGAGGTCCTAGACAGGACCATAGGGACTGCCATAATGAGGGCCTAGAGAGAGCCTAATGAGGACCATAGAAATGGCCATAGTGAGGGCCTAGAGATGGCCTAGAGGGGACCATAGTGATGGCCATAGTGAGGACCTAGAAAGGACCATCGAAACGACCATAGTGAGTTCCTATAGAGGTCCTATAGAGAACTAAAGAGACTGCCAGAGTGTGAGCATAGAGGGTCCTAGAGAGGACGATAGAGATGGCCATAGTGCGGGCCTAGAGGGGGCCTAGATGGCGCCATAGATACAGCCATAGTGAGGCCTAGAGAGAGATTGAGAGGACCATTGAATCTGCCATAGTGAGTGCGAGAAGGGACTTGAGAGGACCTAGAGATGGCCTTGAAAGGGCCTTTAGAAGGCCTACAGTGGACAATAATTATGACCAAAGAGAGGGCCTGGAGAAGAGCTAGAGGGTCCTAGAGAGGACCATAGAGACATCCTAGTGAAGGCCAAGAGACTGTTTAGAGAGTACATAGGGAAGGTCATATGAGGGCCTAGAGAAGGTCTTGAAAGGGCCTATATAGGTCGCAGAGAGGACCATAGAGAAAGTCATAGTGACAGCCTAGAGAGGACCTAGATGGGACCATAGAGACTGCTATAGTGAGGGCCTAGAAGTGCCGAGATTCCACCGATAGATTGGGCCACAGTGAGGTCATAGAGAGGGCCGAGTTTGAACGATATAGACAGTTATAGTGAGGGCCTAGAAAGGGCCTAGAAAGGACCATAGAGATGGCCACAGTGAAGGCCTAGAGAGGGCCTAAATGGGACCATAGAGACGTCCATATTGACAGCCTAAATAAGACCTTGAGAGGATCATAGAGATGGCAATAGTGAGGAATTAGAGAGGGCCTAGAGAGGAAAATAGAGACCACCATAGCGAGGGCCTAGAGCGGGCTTAGAGAGGCCTAGAGTGTTCCTAGAGTAGGACCAGAGAGACGGCCATAGTGAAGGCCTATAGAGGTCGTAGAGAGACCATATAGACGATCATAGAGAGGGCCAAGAGAGTGACAAGAGAGAGCCTAGCAAAGTCCTAGTGAGGACCATAGAGACAGCCATAGTGAGGGCCTAGACAGGTCCTAGAGAGGACCATAAAAAGGGGCTACAGAGCGCTTAGAGAGGGCCTAGATAGGACCATAGACACGATCATAGAGACAGCCATATTGAGGGCCTAGATAGTGCCTAGAAAGGGCTAGAGGTCCTAGAGAGGACCATCCAGACAGACATACTGAGGGCATAGAGAGGCCCTAGATAGAACCAAAGAGACAATAGCAGGGCATAGAGACAGCCTATGGAGGACTATAAAGACGGCAATAGTGAGGACCTATAGAGGGCCGAGATGGACACTAGAGATGGTCATAGTGAGGGCCTAGAAAGGGCCTAGATGGGCCATAGAGACTGCCATAGTGACAGCCTGGTTAGAACATGAGAAGACCATAGATACAGCCATTATGAGGCCTAGAGAGGGCCTAAAGAGGACCATAAGGATAGCCATAGTGAAGGCTTAGAGACGGCTTAGAGGGACAATAGGGATGCCATAGTTAGGACCTAACGAGGTCTAGAGAGGGCCTAGGGAGGTCCTAGAGAGGACCATAGCAACAGCAATAGTGAGGGCCTAAAGACGACTAGAGAGTACCATAGAGATGGCCATAGTGAGGCCTAGATGGGGCCTAGAGAGGACCATAGAGACATCCATAGTGAGGGCCTAGATAGGGACAAGAAAGGGCCTAGAGGTCCTAGAGACGACCATTGAGATGGCCATATGAGGGCCTAGAGAGGGAATGGATAGGACCATAGAGACGACCATAGAGAGGGCCTAGAGAAGGCTTAGAGAGGACCATTAATATGGGGATAGTGAGGGCCTAGACGATGCCTAGAGGGGACGGTAGAGACGACCATAATGAGGACCTAGAGGTGGCCTAAAGAGGACCATAGAGATGACCATAGTGAGAGCCTAGAGAGGTCCTAGAGAGGACCATAGAGACGCATGTGAGGGCCATGAGATTGCCTAGAGAGGAGCATCGAGACGGCCATAATGAGGGCCTAGAGAAGGACCGTAAGCTAAGAACCTAAGAGGACCAAGAGCATAGTGGGGCCTAGAGGGCCTAGAGAGGACGTGAGTATGGCCATATTGAGTGCCTAGAGGGGCTTAAAGGACCATAGAGACGCCATATGAGGGCCTAGAGAGGCCTAGGTGGACCTATATAGTTACCAAGAGAAACCATAGAATGCCATAGTAGGGCTAGAACGGCATAGAGAGGACCATACAGAAGCCATATGGGCCCTAGAGTGGCCTAGAGGGACATAGAAGGCATATGAGGGTCAGAGGGGCCTAGGAGCACACAATAGGCCATATGAGGGCCTAGGAGGGCTAGAGGCCAAAATACCCTAAAGAGGGCCAAGGCCTAGAGTCATGCCATAGTGAGTACCTAGAAGGGCCTAAAAATGGCCTAGAGGTCTTAGAGAGGACTATCAAGACCGCTATAATGATGGCCTAGATGGAGCCTAGAGAGGACCAAAACCACAACCATAGAGAGTGCCTAGAGACAGCCTAAGACGACAATAGAGAAGGCCACAGTGAGGGCTTATAGAGGGCCGAGATGGACAATAGAGACGGTCATAGTGAGTGCCCAGAAAGACTAGATGGGACCATAGAGATGGCCATAGTGAGCGCGTAGATAGAGCATAGAGAAGACCATAGAGATGACCATAGTGAGTGCCTAGAAAGGGCCTAGAAGGGACCATAAAGACGACTATGGAGAGGGCCTACAGAGGGCTTAGAGAGGGCCTAGAGAGACCATAGAGAAGGCCATAGTGAGCTCTTAGAGAGTGCCTAATGAGACCATTGAGACCTCCATAGTGAGGGCCTCGAAAGGGTCTTGGTAGGACCATAAAGAGACCATAGTGAAGGCCTAGAGAGGGCCTAGAGAGGACCATAGAGATTGCCATAGTGAGGGCCTAGAGAGTGCCTAGATGAGACAATTGAGACCTCCATAGTGAGGGCCTCAAAAGGGTCTTGGTGGGACCATAAAGATGACCATAGTGAAGGCCTAGAGAGGCCTAGATGGGAACATAAAGATGACAATAGTGAAGGCCTAGAGAAGGCCTAGAGAGAACCATAGAGACGACCATAGTAAAGGGTATGGAGAAGGACTAGTGAAGACCATAGAGACGACCATAGAGTGGGTATAGAGAAGACCTAGAGAGGGCCTAGAAAGGACCTAGTGAGAACCAGAGAGCCAGCCATAGTGAATGCCTGTAGATGGTCTAGAGAGGATTATAGAGAAGGCCATTGTGAGGGACTAGAGAGGGCCTAGAGAGGAACATAAGACAGTCATAGTGAGTGCCTACAGAGGGCCTGGAAAGGACCATAGAGACAGGCATAGTGAGGGCCTATAGGTTGCCTAGATAGGACCATAGATACAGCCATAGAGACGGCCTTGAAGTATCCTAGAGAGCACCATAGAGACGGCCACAGAGAGGACTATAGAAGGCCTAAAAAGGATCATGAAGAAGGCCTTAGTGAGAACTTAAAAAGGTCCTAGATGGGACCATATAGACTGCCATAGTCAGGGTCTAGGTGTGCCTAGATGGGACCATAGAGATGTTCATACTGAGGGCCTAGAGAGGGACACGAAAGAACTATAGATACTGCCATAGTGTGCCTAGATAGAGCCTAGTGAGGACTATAAACACGGTAACAGTTAGGCCTAGAGGGTGCCTAGATGGGACCATAGATATGGCCATAGTGAGGGCCTAGTGAGGGCCTTGAGAGGGCCTAGATGGTACCAGAGAGACAGCCATAGTGAGGGCCTAAAGAAGGCCGAGATGGGACCATAGTGATGTCCATAGTGAGGGCCTAGAGAAGACAATAGAGATGGTAATAGTGAGGGCTTAGAAGATGCCTAGAGAGGACCATATATATGGCCATAGTTAAGGCCTAGAGATAGCCTAGATTTGTCCATTCTGAAGGACCATTGTGATGGCCTATAGAGTGCCTAGATGTGACCATTGAGATGGCCATAGTGAGGACCTAGAGAGGCCCTAGATGGGACCTTAGAAACGGATATAGTGAGGACCTAGGGAGAGCCTAGATAGGACAATAGATATGGCCATGGTGAGGGCCTAGAAAGGGCTTAGAAAAGGCCATAGAGACACCCATAGTGAGAGCTAAGAGATGGCCTAGAGAGGTCTGTACAGATAGCCATAGTGAGTGCCTAGAGAGGGCCTAGAAAGATCGTAGAGACGTTCATAGTCAGGGCCTAGAGGATGCCTACAGAGGACCAGAGATACAGTCATAAAGAGGGCCTAGAGAGGGCTTGGATGTGACCAATGGGATGGCCATAGTGAGTGTCTAGATAGGGCCTATTTGGGACCATAGAGATATCCATAGTGAGGGCCTAGAGAGGGCCTAGAGAAAACCATACACACAGCAATAGTGAGTGCCTAGAGTGGGACTATATGGGAAAAGAGAAGACGGCCATAATGATGTCATAGGGAGCACCTAGAGAGGACCATAGTGACGGCCATAGTGAGGCCCTTGATAGGGCCTACAGTGGACCATATAGATGGATTTAATTAGGGCCTAGAGGATGCCTAGAGAAGACAATTGAGACTGCCATAGTGAGGGCCTAGGTGAGACCACAGAGACGGCTATAGTGAAGGCCTAGAGAATGTATAGAAGGGACCATAAATGTGACCAGAGAGAGGGCCTAGAAAGAGCCTAAAGTGGAACATAGAGACGGACATAGTGAGGGCTATAGAGAGGGACTAGTGAGGACCATAGAGATGACCATAGAGTGGTTATAGAGAGGGCCTAGAGAAGAACTAGAGAGGACCAGAGAGACAGCCATAGTAAGTGCCTGGGGTCAACCTAGAGAGGATGATAGAAACGCCATAATGAAGGCCTAGAGAGGGCCTAGAGAGGACCATAGAGACAGGCCTTAATGAGGGCCTAGATAGGGCCTAGAGTGGCCTATAGAACAGCCATAGTGTGGGCCTAGAGAGTGACTAGAAAGACCATAGAGAGAGTCATAGTTAGGGCCTAGAGAGAGTTGAGATGGGACCATAGAGATGGACATAGTGAGGGATTGAGAAGGCCCAGTTGGGACCATAGGGACAGGCATAGAGAGGGTCTAGAGAGGGCTTAGAGAGAACCATAGAGACGGTCATAGTGATGGCTAGAGGGTGCTTAGAGAGGACCATGAATAGGGCCATAGTGAGGACGTAGATAGGGCCAAGGTGTGACCATTGAGATTGCCATAGTGAGGGTCTAGAGAGAGCCTAGAGAGGACCATAAGATTGGCCATAGTGAGGGCCTAGAGAGGACCATATAGACTGCCTGAATGTGGGCATAGAGGGCCCAAGGGAGGTTCATAGAAACGGCCATAATGAGGACATAGGGAGGGCCAAGAGAGGACCATCGAGATGGCCATAGTGAGGCCTTAGATAGGGCCTACAGAGGACCATAGAAATGGCCATAGTGAGGGCCTTGAGAGGGCCTTTAAAGGACCATAGAGACGGCCATAGTAGGGCCTAGAGACAGCCTAGTGAGGACCATAGAGACGGGCATAGTGAGTGCCTAGAAGTGGCCTAGAGTTGAACTAGAGAGGAACATGGAGACAGCCATAGTGTGTGCCTTGAGACTGCCTAGAGAGGATCATAGAGATGACAGTAGTGAAGGCCTAGAGAGGGCCTAGAAGGCACCATATAGACGGCCCTAGTGAGGGTCTAGTGAGGGCCTAGTTGGAACCATAAGGACGACAATAGTGAGGGACTAGAGAGAAACTAGGGTGGACAACAAAGACAATCATAGTGAGTGCCTGGAGACGGCCTACATGTGCCTAGAGAGCTTCTATAGAGGACCGTAAGAGATGGCAATAGTGAGAGAATAGGGAGGGCCTAGAAAGGACCATAGAGAAAACACTACAGAGGGAATAGAGGGGCTAGAGGACCACAGTGTGGCCATAGGGGGCCTAGAGGGCTTATGTGATCATAGGTGGCCATAGTGAGGCCTAGAGGGCCTAGGGCCATAGTATGGCTAGTGGCTAAGTCATAGGGCCATAGACGCCATAGTGAGGCCTAGATAGGGCCTAGGGAGACCATAGAGATGGTACTAGTGAGGGACTAGAGGGTGCCTATAGAGGACACATAGTTATGACCATAGGTAGGACCTAGCGAAGGACCTAGATGTAACCATTCAGAGGGCCATAGTGAGGGACTATAGAGGGCCAAGGTTTGACCCTTGATTGGCATAGTGTGGGCCTAGAGCGGGACTAGATGGGACAATAGAGACAGACATAGTGAGGCCTAGAGAGGGCCTAGATCGGACCATAGAACGGTCATAGTGAGGGCATAGAGGTTCTGAAGGGACCATAGAATAGCCATATGAGTGCCTAGAAGGGCATAGATCGGACCATAGAGACTAGCCATAGTGAGGGCTAGAGGATGGCCTAATAGGACATAGATAGGCCATTGAGGGCCTAGAGAGGACCAAGGATGACCGATAGAGACTCTAGAGGGCCTAGAGAGGCCTAAATGTGACCTATGAGAGAGCTTAGATGAGGCCATAGGAGGCCTAAAGGGGTGACATAGTAAGACCTGAGAGGCCTAGTGAGGGCCAGAGAGGGTCCTAGAGAGACCATAGATACAGCCATATGAGGCCTAAAAGGGAACAATAGAGAGCACCATAAAGTGCCAGAGAGGGCCATAGAGCAAAAGATCATAAAAAGGCCATAGTGAGGAGCCTAGAGAGGGCCTAGATGGACCATAGATAAACCATAAGTGAAGGCCTAGAGAGGCCTAGAGATGATACTAGCCATATGAGGACCTAAAGTAAGGCCATAGTATGATGAGGGATAAGGCCTAGAGATGAACAAGGACCATATTACAGCAAGTGAGTCCTGGAGACGGCCTAGAGTTGACCATAGAGAGGCCCTAGTAAAGGCCTAGAGAGGGCCTATAAAGGACCATAGAGATGGCTACAGTGAGGGCCTAGATAGGGCCTAGACAGGACCATAGGGCTAGCCATAGTGAGGACCTAGATAGGGCCAGGAGTGGACTATCAAGACGGCCATAATGCATGACTAGAGAGGGCCAGGAAAGATGATAGATTCAGTCATAGTGAATGCCTAGAGTGGGCCAAGATGTGACCTAGAGATGGCCAAAGTGAAGGCCTTGAGAGGGCCTAGTTGGAACCATAGAGACAGCCATAGTGAGGACCTAGAGAGGGCCTAGGTAGGACCACAGATATGGTCATTGTGAAGGGCTAGAGAGGGCCTAGATGGGACCATATAGATGGCCTTAGTGAAGGCCTAGAGAGGTCCATAGAGACGGTCATAGTGAGGGCCTAGAGGTCACCTAGAGAGGACCATAGATATGACCATTGTGAGGGCCTAGATAGGGCCTAGATGTAAAAATTGAGATGGCCATAGTGAGGGGCTAAGAGAGAGCCTAGAAAGGAGAATAGATTTGACTAGAGTGAGGGCCTAGATAGGGCCTACAGAGGACCATATAGACTGCTAGAGTGTGGGCATAGAGAGCACCTAGAGAGAACCATAGAGACAGCCATAGTGGGTGCCTGGAGACAGCCTATGGACGACCATAGAGACGGCCATAGTGAGGGCCTAGATAGGGCCTAGATTGGACTATAGAGATGGCCATAGTGAGGGCCTGGTGGTTGCCTAGAGAAGACAATAGATACGGCCATATGAGGGCCTAGAGAGGGCAGAGATGGGACCATATAGATGGCCATATTGAACACCTAGATAGGGCCTAGTTGTTACCATAGAGACGGCCATATTGAAGGTCTAGAGGGGGTCTAGAGAGGACCATAGAGATGATCATAGAGAGGGCTTATAGAGGGCCAAGATTTGATTATTGAGATGACCATAGTGTGCTCCTATAGAGAGCCTAGAAAGGACCATAGAGTCGGCCATAGTGAGCGTCTAGAGAGGGCCTACAAAGGACCATATAGACTGCCTGAATGCAGGCATAGAGAAGGCCTAGACAGGACCATAGAGACAGCCATAGTGAGTGCCTCAAAAGGGCCTAGGTAGGAACATAGATACGGCCATTGTGAAGACCTAGAGAGGGTCTAGATGGGACATATAATTTGGCCTTAGTGAAGGCCTAAAGAGGTCCATAGATACGGTCAAAGTGAGGGCCTAGAGGTGCCTAGAGAGGATCATAGATGCGGTCATAGTGAAGGCCTAGAAAAGCCCAGATATGACCATTGAGACGGCCATAGTGAGAGCCTAGAGAGAGCCTAGAAAGGACCATAGAATCGGCTATAGTGAGAGCCTAGATAGGGCCTACAATGGACCATATAGACTGCCAGAATAGGGCATAGAGAGCACCTAGATAGGAAGATAGAGACAGCCTCATGGGCCCTGATTAGGGCCTATAAGGGACCATAGAGACGACCATAGTGAGGGCCTAGAGGGTGCCTAGAGAAGTCCATTGAGAATGCCATAGTGAGTGCCTCGAGAGGACCTAGGTGAGACCATAGTGACGGCCATAGTGAAGGCCTACATAAAAGAGGGCTTGATGGGACCATAAAGATGACCATAGTGAGGGCCTAGAGAGGACCATAGTGACGACCATAGAGTGGGCATAGAGAGGGCCTAGAAAGGGCCAAGAGAGGAATCAGAGAGGCTCATAGAGACAGCCCTAGTGAGTGCCTGTAGACAGCCTAAAAGGACATAGAAACAGCCATAATGAAGGCCTAGAGACGTCCTAGAGAGGACCATAGAGACGACCAGAGTGAGGTCTTAGATAGGGCCTAGAATGGACTATAGATATGGCCATGATGCGTGCCTAGAGAGGGCCTAGAAAGATCATAGAGTAGGTCATAGTGAGGGGCTAGAGTGTGCCTAGAGACGATCATAGATACGGCCATAGTGAGGGCCTAGAGAAGGCCGAGATGGGACCATAAGAGATGGCCATAGTGAGGGTCTAGAGAGGGCCTAGAGAGTACAGTAGAGATGATCATAGTGAGTGCCTAGAGGTTTCCTAGATAGAACCATAGATATGACCATAGTGAGGACCTAAATAGGTCCTAGATGTGATCATTGATACGGACATAGTGAGGGCCTAGAGAGAACCTTCAAAGGACCATAGAGTCGACCATAGGGAAGGCCGGATAAGGCCTAGAAAGGACCATAAAAAGTGCCAAAATGCGGGAATAGAGATCGCCTAGAGAGGACCATAGAGATGGCCATAGTGAGGCCCTAGACAAGGCCTACAGAAGACCATAGAGATGGACATATTGTGGGCCTAGAGGGGCCTAGAGAACTCCATTGAGACTGCCATAGTGAGGCCTCGAGAGGCCTAAGTGGGATCATAGAATCAGAAATAGTAAAGACCTAGAGAGGGCTTAGGTGGAACCTAAAGACTACCATAGTGAGGGCCTCAAGAGAGCCTAGAGAGAACAATAGTGATGGCCATAGAGTGGACATAGAGAAGGCCTAGAGAGGTCCTAGATAGAACTTGAGAGGAACAGAGAGACTGCCATAGTGAGTGCATAGAAAGTGACTAGAGAAGACCATTGAGATTGCCATAGTGAAGGCCTCAAGAGGGCCTAGTTTGAACCATAGAGATGGGCATAGTGAGGCCTAGAGAGTGCCTAGATATGACAATAAAAACGGCCATAGTGAGGGCTCTAGAGGGACAGAGATGGCATAAGAGACCATAGAGTGAGCATAGAGAGGGCTAGAAAGTGCCAGAGAGGAACAGGAGAACC